>APFE030706185.1:203050-215682 GCA_000404065.3 Pinus taeda
GAAACAACCTTCAAGCTAAAGAGATGGGGTGAAATGTAAGGAATGAGAGGCAATTAAGAATCTCTCAATCAGCTTAATAGAGGGAAGGAAAATGAGCTCTATCTAGGGGCAGTTAAGAATCCCTGGATAACTGTCATGCATGGTGAATTAGGGCAAATATGAGCCAGGTGGAATTCATATTTATGCCTAAAACAGATGAAAAACATAAAGAAACAGCAGAAATTGAGCATAGAGTGCAATTAAACAAGTTCTAAGCTAATCTTTCTTTCTGTTGTTTAGATAATGATGTATGAATGAAAAAAATAGAGGTAAGAAACACTTATTGGGTCATGTACCAGCACAAGAATTCCACAGTCACTCTTCAACCATTAAAAACAGTACACAATTCATTCTCCAAGCTCGTAAGCAGTCTTTGATTATAGAAATTATCAGATATACAGTGAGAGTCTCTGCTTAAGCAAAACATCCAACCAACAAAAACCAACCCTCATTACATTGTTCAGGGTCGTCTTTATAGGTAAAATATCCAAAAGTATTTATTACAGCTGACCTAAACAGGTCTGCGGGAAAAGTTTTTAAACCTAAACTTGTGCTGAAATTAAATGCAAGTAAATATCCTTTGGGCTGCGCCAAAGGCAGCTGGATCAAAATGAGTTAATATGGTGTCCTTGGTGACCTGGTGCAGTGGTTCTGCAATAACTATGCTTTGAGTTTTGGTCCACTGATCTCATGTGACTGTGATGTGCAGTAAGTGTGATTTGAGAGTTCTTTGATGGCCTTTACTATTTTGTTGACTTTGTTGGAGGGTTCTTTAATGTTTTCTTTCTTTGGGCCATTGACAGATCTTTACTGATACACTTTGCCGCATCCTGATACTCTTTGACATTAATTTTGGCTTCGCTTTTGCTCTGATACACTTTGATACTTGAACCCGGCCTCTCTCTTTCTTCTGATACGCTTAAAACTGCAAAATTGGGCCTTGTCTGCTCTTTTCGGTGAAAAAAAGTTGAGGAATCAAAAGATTCCCCAATTTGGCCCATTTCCCGTAGCATCGAAAACTGCCTCAGAATTTCATTCTGGGCCTCCGAAGCCTCAATTTTTCACTTGCGCGTTTTTTCAGCTGCTGACATCAGCATGACATCATCATGACGTCAGTAGTGGGACCCTCTTGTACGGTGATGACGTCAGCAAGGTGATGTGGCAGTACGACAGGGTGATGACGTGGCAGTACGGTGGCAAGCCGATGCAGGCGGGAAGGGGTGAGATGGCAGCAACTTGGCGGGTGACGTGGTGCTTATGTCACGCAAGGGGAGGGCGGTTTCCAGTTTGTGGCGCACCGCTTTTGCGCCTGGGCGGTATTGGCAGGGGGGGCTCCGCCACAGCTGGGAGGGTGACGCGTGGTGGGAGTACGACGGCAAACCCGCCGATCTCCCGGGCGCTAATCTTCGGCATGTCGGGGTACAAAAAGACCCGCCCACCGCAGATCTCGGGCTCTGGTGATCGGACGGCTAGCGGATAGGACGAGGTGGCAGACGAATAAGGAAGGGGCCGCGCGCCAAATTTTTTCAATTTTTAATTCGGCGGGGGTAGGGAACTTTAGAAATGTGGGTTTTTTGGGATTAAACATGCGCGGGATTAAACATTTGAATGCGGGTTTTTAGGAGAAAGGGGCGGAAAGAGGGTTTTTTATGTATAGGAGTGAGTCTTAATGCATTTGGAAGGGGTTTTTATCAACAACACGAGGGTTCTTACTAAGTTTCAAGCAAACTTAATAATTCCCGAGGGAGACTTATGGTTATTTTTCAACCAAAGGGAGGGGATAAGTATATAGGGGAGTTATTAACATAGTTTTTAGTAGGGGAAGGGGGGAGTAGATAGGGAGCTATATAGTAAAAGTTAATAGTTAATATGGCAGGTGATGAGAAAGCGCTAAGTATGTGAATCTTAGGCTATTTTAAGGGGAAAAATGATTTATAATGGGAGTATGAATATTCCTTGGGCAAAGCAGATCTTTACCAAGGCAATTGATATGAGAATGATGAAACTGAGAGATGTCAAGCAGATCTTGACCTCTTTGGGAAGTTAGTGAATGATTTGGGGAAGGAGGAAGAAGGGGGAGTTAGACATGTCTCGCTTGAGTCCTTCAAATGGCCACCTCCTGATAATTGTGACCTGAACAGATATGACACTTGAAAACATGAAATTGATCACAAATCAACATTCGGCAACCTCAAAACTACCTACCCAACTTACTTACCTAGCATTTTCTCTTCTTTTTGGTTTGGGTGCATTTAGACTTGCAAACCCAGCTTTTCAACTTTTTCCTTTTTCTGTCCTCCTATCTACATCTACACTTATTTCATCCAGGGGCTCAGATTAAGCTGTTGAGCACCCTTGCTTCTCTACCTATCTAGGAATCTGCCAAGATTAAGTTGTTTGGACAGATGTTAATTCTCTATATCCTAAAACAGGAAATTGAAACCTAGGGAGACCAAGATTAAACTGTTTGGACCTCCCTTTAACCGAAAATTCTTCAAAAATGGACTAGTACATCAAAATTGGAACACAGCGGTGGCACTTGAACTGGCACATTCTCCTGGCATCCTTCTTTGGCTTCTGTAGCAAATATGGAACATTGCAGCATGCAAAGAATGACATATTTGGCATGTAAAAGTGTCAATCATGAAAGATGAGTAACCTGCTGCAGCAGGAGGCTAACAGTGGCTCCACTTGGGGATGGTTTTGCCTTGTGAAAAGCCAAGAACAACAGGTCAGATTTCCTGGATCTTCTATTGTTGCTGTAAATTCAAAAAAATTTAGTGCTGACTGTCAGATAATTGAAACTGTGGAAATGAGAACAACACTTTCCCTCAATTGAAATGTTTGTGACCTGTGTAGCACCGCCTGCTTTCTTCTGCGTGCTCTATTTCCTAGACTTTTATATACAAAATAAAAATAAAATGCTGATATATACAAACATTTATGTACAGACATGATCTTGCTAGGAGATCTTCAAGAAAAGGGATCATGATAATGTTTTAACATTCGGTCATTTACAGGGCCCTCTTCAGCTGTGTTGCCATCTTCAGATTTGAGGAAATATGTGTTGTTGCCTTGCACTGCATTGATAATGAATGGACCTTTCCACACAAAATCAAACTTAGCATGTTTGCCTTTGTCTTCTCTTCATGAATCCCACCTTAGAACTTTTTTGCCAACACAGAAATCCTCAGCCTTGGCTCCCTTATCAAACATCCTTTTGAGCTTTTCCTGCAAAATCTGAGCTCTGTCATACACTTGCTCTCTGGTTTGCTAAAGGTGAATGGTCTGATTAATTCTTCTTTGAATGTCATTTGGTTCAGCCTGAATCTCCTATAACAGTTTGATAGTGGGAATGCCCAAAGATGAAGGAAATCTGGCTTCCATGCCATATACTAGCTCATAAGGGCTCATCCCAATGGATTTCTTGGTTGAAAGCCTGTCTTCCCACTTAGAATTTTCAAATGTAATTTAGCTAGAGAATACCTTAGTAGTAATGGCAAAGGAAAGCATAAGATGTTGCAACCCTTGTGGCTATCTTGAAAATAAAGCAGAACAATATCCAAAATACAAATTGAACTGCTAGGGTTTTTAAGTAACGAAGTTAGACAAAACTTTCAAATAAGAATGAAAAGGGGTTTCTACTACCTTGCAAGCACAACCTAAAATAAGTCAAAAATAATCCGAATAGTAATCATACAAGTTGTGACTAAAAGAATTGAAATGATAGATAATGTCAAAAATCATTATAAAAAACCCTTACTTATACTGGTAGTCATTGGCAAGCCAAAATAATATATTTCGCACAAGCGAGAGACTAACAACTAGAATTTAAGCTCAGACTATTGTATTAGAATATAAGTGGAATGGGTGGAAAGACCAAAGAAAAACTAAGCTGGAACTACAGCTGAAGGACAAAGTAGTTGGCGAAAGAAAATTAACAAAAATGATTAAGGAATATTAAATGTAAAGAGGTCATTAAGGTTTCGAAAAACCCTAATTCAAAAGCCAGCATTGATTGTGCATGAACAAATCTCAAATGTTGATTTGTTAGGTCAAAGGTACAATATGTGGATGCTCTGGTAAGTTCCACGTGTAAGTGTGGAACAATATGGAGGGTTATAATTAAATGACAAGTCTTTGCCAAATCGATGAGCTAAACCTCAAATTCATTCCACATTCAATACATGTTAACATGATGTATCAATATATAAGGAAAAGTATTGTTCACCCGATACAACCATTAATATGTGTGTGACAAATTATTTCTTATCTGAATTCAACCATTGATATATGCATGGTAAAGTAATGCTTACCAGATGTAACCTATGTTATATGTGTAATATGTTCCATACTAGTTGCTGGGAAGGGGTCCCTCGGGTCATTTTGGTTAAATTTTGTAATGTCTTTTTGAAAGAATGTAAAGTCCCCGCGAAATGTGGAAGCGGAGCACAAAGATAGTATGAGTCAAAGGGGCTTTATTCCCTTATGTGGGTAAGTGTTAGAGAGGTTTTGAGACCCACCCATGGTCTGCAGACCATGGTATTGTAAAGAAAATGCTATATATAGACAAGTCATAGCGAGTCTAAGGAGAGATCCAGATAGAGAAGAACCATTGTAAGGGCAAGGTGCAAAGATAGGAAATGTATGTTTCCTGTACTTAGGTGAAAGGGGAAGGCTTCTGCAACTAAGTGCACAAAGACCTTGGTAAGTCTATAGGCTGAGTGCACAGGGAAAAGAAGTCTGTATTTGAACGATTATACTTAATAAACACTGTTTTGAGCCAGTTTTGATGCATCTCTGTCTTATTTATTACTTCTGTAAAGTTTATATATCTTCGCTCTATGCTATGATTTATACGAATTAATGCTTATTCACTGCACGAACCTTTTAAATCTGTAATATTTATGCATGATAAGTATAACTAGGAACCTTCGTGAAGGTCTAGAAGTTGTTTAAAGAGAATTACAGTAACAATAATTATATGTTTGGAAGGGTTAAAGGTGTGTGAAGGTAGATCTAGTCCATAAGGACTATAGGAACCAATCACATAGGCCTTTTGATGCAGAAACCTGGATCTGTCATCCCCCAATACTATTTCGGGTGAGACTGCAACCTGAGCTATGCAGGTTATTGTCGAAAGGGCCAGCAGTTAGGGTTTTTTTGGTTGACACAGATAACATTGAACCTGGGTCAGGCCCTGTCAAGCCAATAAATGGTTCTGTTGCCAGGATCGAGATCTATCTAAGGAATGTGTGATGTCGAATAAGTGGTTCCCTACTAAGATATAAATTGAAAGGTGGATCGATTGGAAGTTCCATGCGTTTTCAACTCAAGAGAACAGAAACCCGTGTTTATCCAAGGAATAGTGGCTGAATAGATACCTGTACACAAATGAGACTGAAGCATTCTTTTTTTTCTTTCCTTGTGAGTTGCATGAGTGGCTATCCAGATTAGCATATAGTTAGGGTACGTGGAGGCTTGATGGCCCTATTGTGTGGACTCAAGAATTGGTGAAGCACTTGGAAGCTTCAGAAAATAACATCGTGTGGGCCATTGATCACTAGATTAATAGTATCTTAGGAGGATTCATCACTGAACTCACGATCAATACGACCATTAGTTATAGCGAAGTAGATCACAGGTTCTTCAAGGGACCAAGAGGTAAGTACTTACACTCTCTAAAGACCTAGATTAAAATGTTGTGTGAAAAGTGGGTCATGCCATTACATTGATGTTTGGGACTACATGAAGCAGAAAACCCTTCAAAATAAATAGAGAAGCAGGCTCTGAATATAGTCCGATGTTAGGATATTTCTCTAGCGATGATGAAGGGAATATTTTGAGTACATCGTGAAGTGCACTGCAAATAGTAAGTCAGGGTATCCCAGGGATACCTTATCCATCCACTCCACCTCCACCTCCTCCTCTGCCGCATACACCTACACCTACACCTCCACTCCCACCTGCACCTCCATATCAACCATTCAACATGGCGAACATGATGAAGATGTTGATCTTTAAAGGGGTGGGAAGCAAGGACCCCGAACAATTTTGGTTCATCACGGATGTTATGTGGAAAGCGTAGAAAATTACTGACGTAATATGAAGAAAGCACAGATGGTCACAATGTTGCATGATAGGGAGCTGACCTGGTATATCAAGTTATGTACAAATCAACTGGGCGTGATGATGGTAGAGACTCAACAAGCTCTAAACAATGCATTTAAAAAGCCTAAGTCTCAGGCACAATCTGCAACTAAGTTTAAGGAAATACAACAGAGGGTAAATGAGCCCTCATTGAACTTCGATCAGAAGCTGAAATGCTTGATCCGATAGGCTAATATGAAGATCGTGGATGATCAACACAGAGACTAGTACATTGCTTCAATGTTGCCTCATCTGAGATTACCATTATCGTAGAAGAAGATAGGAACACAAGTAGAGGTTGTGGAGATTGCGATGAGGTTAGAAGCCTCACGAGTATAGGATACGAACCTTGGAGTACAACAGATTTAGTCGCAGTTGGCAAGCCTACACATGGAGTTGTAGAGTTTGAACACATGAAAGGAAGCTCAACTTAAGGTGCGCATAGAAGTTTGGTGCATCAAATGTAAAGATAAGGGACATGATAAGGATCATTGCCTAGTTTATCAGAATTACCTAATTGGAGGAGGTCCTGTTCCTTTAAAGCCTAAGAATATTGCAGGACCAAGCAAAGGAGTACCCTTATGGTGTGCTATCTTCCAGATAGCTAGGAAGTACACGACTGGCCATTGTCACCTCTTGAAAAAGTTTGTACAAACTCCACAACAGTTGATTTGTACCTTCTGTAAATCAATTGGGAATGATGAGCGAAACTATCGAAGCTACGAATTGATGATGGATCAATGCCTACATATCGAGTGCAAGTAGAAAATCAGCCACAGGATCAGGACACAGGTGCAGCATGCAGAGGATTCCAGGGCCGTGGGAGAGGAAGAGGAGGAGGGGATGATAGAGGTCGTGGAAAAATCATTTGCTATAATTGTGGGGAAGCAGGATATTTTGCGTGCGACTGTCAGAACCCAACGCATTCATCTTATCAATATTGAAAATAGTTTGATCATGTGATCGAAATTGCTCGGTGTTGATAGCTAAGATGCAGAAGAAAAAGACACAACAACCTACACAAAACATACAGATGATGAGGGTGAAACCTCGCGAAGAAGATCATAGCATCAATATCGTGACAAGAAGTGGTATTTCCACAAGAGAAGATAAAGGAAAGTAGCCGGAGACCGAAGGTTGGGTACACAAGGATGCCAAAAAAGAAGTTGGATTTGATCTCAACAAGGCTAAAGAAACTTTCATGGAATCAAAGAAGAACTTTGATGAGGCTTTTACGTCGAGAAGTCAGAAAAAAACCAGCTAGAAACAATGAAGCACAAAACATGGATCCCTCACTATTGGCTACTTTTCTGAAAACCTGTATGAAGATGTTGCGGGATAGAAAGGCGGTGGAAGGGATCCAGGAACTCATTGACAACTGTACAGTTAAAATTAGCACTCCTCCCAAATTGTGCAATGTAAGCAAATTGGGTAAGCATAAGAAGCAGAGAGGGCGCAAAATGAGACTGACCGCGCAGATTGGAGAATATGAAATGGATCAAGTCATCCTGGATTTGGGATCTGATGCAAACGTACTACCCAAGAAAACATGGGAAAGGATGGGAAGGTCTATGCTACAATGGTCTCCTATAGAGTTACGCATGCCCAATCAATAAAATATCATTACTATGGAGTGCCTGTACGGGGTAACAGTTGATATTGAGGGAGCAAGCACTCTAGCCAATTTTGAAGTAATTGAAACAGTGGATGACAACAACCCTTACCCTGCACTACTAGGAATTGATTTGGCCTTCAACATGGATGCAGTAATTAATATGAAGAAGTGAAGGATGACCTTTGAGAAGAAAGCACTATGCATTATTGTACCATTGGATCCTGCTAAAGGAGCGCGCTATACTGAACTGGTTCGCGATTATGAAGAGGAAGATGATTTGGATCAAATATACAAGATCACTACATGTGATGAAGATTGGATCAATTTCACTGTAGATGGATGAACTACATGGGATAGAGCTAGCTCATGTACCTCGGATTCAGATGAAGAACTTGAGCATTGGAAAAATAGGTTGCACGAAGTTTCAACGCTACGCTGCAATATGATGACAAATTTTCTTCGCTTTGTATCCACGGAGGTAAGAAATCTTCCTCATTATGATGGCTTAGAATATGTTAATTTATTTTTGGATAAGTTTGAAAGGGAGGTGCCAGAAGAGCATTGATTCCAGGCACTTGAGTTGGAGCTACACGCTATGCTTGCCTGTTGGTGGGGTATGCATAAGGATAGCTTCGCTGACTGGAAAGAATACAAGTGAATGATGAAGCTAAGGTTTGGGTATGCGAATACCCACCTGATGGAGAAATATTTAGGCAAAGATGATCCGTGCAAGCACTTGGTGCAATGGACTAAAGATGGGGGAGAGGAGCCTCAACTAGAATGGGTACATATCTTTTGTCACACCCTAGATACTATTCCAATGAACTGGTACTTGGAAATGGAGCTACGCGATGGGATGACCGAATGGGATATCTTGAGGGAAATTTTCTTGTTAACTTTTAGCTTTGAGGATGGGTTTGAGGGTATTGATGAAGCCCTCCAGGATATTAAGTTTGCACTCTTCAGGACGCCTAGAAGGGGTTAATCCGGACTGGAATACAAAACTACGCCACATGCTGGAACGCTACAATGTGACTGCAGAAGAAGAAGAGGATCCACGAAATATCAACATTCCAGAGACTAAAGGACAGCTGGAGGTTGAAGTACCCAAAGCAGCGAACCCTAATATTACAGAACCTTTGAAAACCAGGCAAGTAAACATTGGATCTGACCCACAGCCTAAGTTTGCAAAGATAGGCTATTATTAGGATGAAGATACAGTCGATAAAGTTGCATAATTACTGCACAAATATCAAGAATTGTTTCCTACCAAGTTCTCGGACCTGAAAGGAATAGTAGGGGATCTAGGTGTAATGAAGATCACCTTAAAGCTTGATGCAAAGCCTGTAAAATAGAGACCTTACCATCTAAATCCCAAATATAAGGAGAAGGTACGCAAAGAGTTGCACAAAATGTTGGAGGTCAAAATCATTGAGCCAAGAGAAGAATCTAATTGGGTAAGCCCTATGGTTGTTAAGGAAAAAACCAGCATGGATAAATTAGGATATGCGTAGATTTGAGAAAGCTCAATGATGCATGCGTTCATGACCCATTTCCAATGTTATTTACAAATGAAGTTTTGGAGAATGTTGGAGGGTAGGAAGCCTATTCATTCATTGATGGGTTCTTGGGGTACCATCAAATTAAGATCGCACTAGAGGATCGCAACAAGATGACCTTTGCGATGGAGCGGTGTAAATTTTTGGTATGTTCTATGCTTACAGTAGTTTACTTATTTTTCTTCTTATTAGCCACTGATTAGCAATCACATATACATTAAGTAAAGTCTAGATAGAACATTAAATGATCAACAGAAAACAAGCCAAGACAAGAGACACAAGATGTGGTGACTAGCCAGGGACAAACCCCAATGCAGGGAAACCCTTTGATCAAATCTTTTTTTATCTTCAATAGTTCAATAAAGAGAAATAGTACAAAATCTGAATTCTATAATTTTCTATTAGTAGCAGCAAACCCTAGATCAGCAAAGTCAAACTTGGTCAAACTAGCTGAAATTGACCTATAAAATACTTGGTCAATTTTCGGTCAAATTGTCCTCAAATAACCTGAAGAAACAGCCCCAAAATTTCAGTCAATTTGCATATTTTTGAAGTCAACTATAGCCCTAAACTAGGGCAGTCAATACCAGTCAAACCAAAGGTCATATCACCTCAATTTTCATGCCAAAAGTTGTGGCCTGCCTAGGAGAGGCAACCACACCCAATCCGCACTTCTTGGAAGGTCAACGCTTGGTCAACACTGGTCAAAGAGATGACCTGCTACTCTAGGACGTCTTCTTTCTGCGACTTCTTTGCCCTAAGACATCTTCCTTTCAGCCACACGTGAGGGAGAGAGAGAGAGAGAGAGGCTCCTTTTATGCGTAGGAGAGAGAGAGAATATGAGTGAAATGAATTTTTCAAATGAGGAGAATACTCCTTGTATTTATATGCAAATGTTGAGGTTGAATAGACATGACTGTTGGGCTTCTGAGCCTACATAAGTTTGTTGGTTGACCTTGACAATTTATCCATAATCAAAATAAATTCATATCTCTATAAATACTTATCGGAATCGGATCATATTTAAATCAATCCTACACCTCTCAATGAGAGGAATTTAGGAAAAATATCAGAAGCCATAAATAAGGTGATCCACATGGAGTTTGGCCCTAGTTTCCAATTTTAGCACTCCCTCTCAACTAGGGAAAACTTCATCTGCAATCCGTCAGACCATGGTTGTTATCCATACATAAAATTCACTGTCATGTACAACCTGGCCCCACTCTGCTCTGCTCTACTCTGCTTTTCTCTGCTCTGCTCTGCTTTTATCCGCTCTGCTCCGCTCAAACTATGAAGAAGAAGAAATGATCGAGGATGTATCATACCATCCTCCACTGGCCCGAAGTCAGTCTCAGAGTGTGTACCACTCTCACTGATACCAGATCAATGGAGGTCATCCTAGCATAAGGAGTACATTAGATACAACAATGCATCCATCGATAGTACTACTATGGTCCCTATCCTCATTTCCCTACTCATTGATCAGATGAGAGGTACTTCCCATGAGTCCCAAACTGCATGAGTAGGATGCCTCAACAGGAGAACTAATCATCCTGTCCACAGGAGAACGAATCATCCTATCCAGTGGATACCATGGAGAAATAATCATCCTGGCCTACAGGAGAACTAATCATCATATTCCACGGTTTCCACGGAGAACGAATCATCCTAGCCCATAGTAGAACTAATCATCCTATTCCACAGTCGCCACGGGGTGTCAGAGGGGAAGGTTGAACCTTCACCCTGTACATAGTGCACCACCAGCGGATAGTGAGTCACCCTGTGGTCACATGTCGCTCCAAGTAGTACCACACAACCCCCTAGAGCTCCCAATTCTCAATACATCATACATGACCCTCATAATAGGGTCTCTGAATGGCACCAAGTCATTCTTGCAAAGTCAGGAATTTGTCCTTTCCTAGGGACTTTGTCAAGATGTTGGCAACCTGTTCGTCTGTATCGATATGTTGGAGCCTTATTTCTCCTCACTACACCATATCTCGAATATAGTGGTACCTGATAACGATATGCTTAGAGCGATCATGAGATATGAGATTCTCTAATAAACGGATCCTGCTCTGGTTGTCACACAAGATCGCCGTGGTATCTAATGTAAATCCAAAAAACTCATTGAAGAGTTTTCATAACCAGTCTGCCTCGCAGGAGGCCATGCTAGTAGTAATGTACTCTTCCTTGGTGGTGCTCAAAACCACCGAATTTTGCTTCCTACTCATCCAGGATATCGAGGCAGATCCCAAAGAGAAACATCACCTAGAAGTGCTTTTTCGGTCCACCACACTACCTTCCCAATCAGCATCAGTATACCCAAGTAGTCTCACATCTTCAGTAGTGTATCTCAACCCATGAGTGATTATGCCACGAAGATATCTCAACAGATTCTTGGCACCAATCTAATGTCAATGGTGAGGCTCAACCATATGTTGACTCAATGTGTTGACTACAAAGCATATTTCCGGACGGGAGTTCACCAAGAACATTAATGCTCCGATGAGTTGATGATACTCAATAGCATTTCGTAAAACAGGTCTGGCAACACTACCACTTAACTTCTTGAAGTCAAGCTCCATCAGGGTAGTTACGGGCTTGCAGTCCACCATGCCAAATCTCTCCAATATCTTCACCACATATTTTCCTTGAGATAGGAAAATCTCCCCTAGTTTCTGCCAGACTTCCAATCCTAGGAAATAGTGCATAAGTCCTAGGTCTTTCATCTCGAACTTAGAATCTAGCTGCCTCTTACATTCATGAATGAGAGGGTCTGCACTTGTTATAAAGAGGTCATCAACATATGGCACCAGTATGTGAGGCTTGTCATCTATAACCTTAGAGTAAAGGTTAGGGTCGGCTTCACTCCTAGTGAATCCCAGCTTCACTCCTCGGGGTGCTTGCTTTAGCCAATAGAGGGCCTTCTTCAACTTGCACACATGATATTCTCGATCAAAAATCTAAAATCCTTCGAGTTGCTCCACATAGACCTCCTCTTTGATCGAACCATGTAAGAACACAGTCTTGACATCCATCTGATGTAGGATCCATCCTTGCAAAGCAACAAGGGTTATGATTGAGCGGATGGTGGTATATTGGGCAACAGGTGTAAGTATCTTGTCATAGCCTATACCTTCCTTCTGGGAGAAGCCACGAGCGACAAAATGAGCCCTATACTTTTCCCGCACTTCCATCCACTGCATGCTTTATCTTGTAAATCCATTTTGAAGTGACAACTGCTTTGTCTTGGGGTCTGGGGACCA
>APFE030706198.1:0-23561 GCA_000404065.3 Pinus taeda
ATTCTTTCATAAGAATACTAAATTATATGGTTTGAGTAGAATAGATCCGCGATCTTGATGTTCATTGCATATTTTAAGAATATTTCAGAATTTGACAAAATATTCCCGAAATACTTCATTGTTTGAAGTCACTCTGATGTACTTCATATTATGAAATATTCCTAAAATCTGAAATCAAGTTCAACTAAATAGATCATAGTTAGAAACTTGTAAAATCCAAATTCCATTACCAAGTACACCAAATGCTTAGTGTTCAGTTTTGAGAATCATGTGCCATATGTTTAAGCTAAAGCCATTATACATGATTAGGAAGAAAATTCATTACAGAGAATGCATAATTTTTTCATGAGTATTAAACTCTATACATTCAAAAGATCCTCAACCTCAATCTGAACAAACAAATGCACCCTCCAAAGATATTTTCATGCATAGGAGCTATATACTGATCAGTAAGAACATAACGACAAAAAGAATGAAGAGATTAAACTTACTTATGGTAAGAGTAGATATCAATATTAGACAAGCGAGACTATGAGGGGTGCCTCTCTATCTTGACTCCATATTTCCCCTCCACATTCCCACTCTAGAATGGGTATGAGTTATAGTAATCTAGCTGGATGCCTATGCTTATCCTTCACCTTTTGGCATTCCTAAAACTTGTCTATATAAAAAACCACTTCCGTTTTCATTCCTTGCCAAAAATATTGATTTTTGACAGCTAAAATTGTTTTATGGTAGCTTAGACATCCAGCATAGTGTACATTGTGCATTTCACTTAATGCTATTTTTTTTTTTATCAACTATGAATTTGGCACATAAATCATCCTTGTACATGTGGATTCTATCCTCTTTCAATTCATAAAATGTTATGTACTTTGGATTTAGGTTACCTTTTTGTAGCTATTTTATTTTCATATTTCATTGATCTCGAGTTTCCATGGGGGCTTCACTTAATGAACCTCTGACATAGCACGTGTGTTCATGACATACTAAACAATACCCTTAATTTGAATACATATTGAAAATTACCTCTAAAAATCACTTTATTTTACCCCCTACCAATACGAACCCAATACACCTTCCCAATTTAAAAAGCCCCTGCTTTCACTAGATATTGTAAGTATCCATTTTTCATTAAAATTTTGTATGCCCATTTATATTTTTTCATTAAATCCAAGCTCCATTTTATACACGCAACATATAAGAACCCTCTAACCCCTACTATATGCTCAATATATTATTACATTTTTCCTCAATATATATCCCCCAATATTAATGCACATGGTATGGTATTTCTGATCCAGGTGGATATTGGTGGCCACCCACCTATTCCACCTAGAAGCCCCAGTCAGTTTTAGTTTTTTCCTTAATTGTAGCTCAGTTTACTATTTTTGGCAGTGTTTTGGGTCTTGAACTTCCGAAGCCGTTTTGAGGTCGTAAATGACATTTTTTGACAAAATCGCTTTAGAGATTACCGATAAAATCAACATCAATAGTTGTAGTCCTCAGAGAAATCTCTCCAATGAGCTATCATACGCATCAAATGGAGATAACATGACCAAGTTATGACCATGGAAAGTTGGTTGCCCAACTAATCCCATCGAGGCCCCTAAACTCTTGGTGTTACATCTCCTCGAGTTAGGGTTTTGGTTGTTTAGGGTTTTCTCTTATTGTTCAATAATAAAAATACTCTTGAGCCTTAATGTAACTCATTTCAGGCATGTAGCTTCCACATCTCTTCTCAGAGATAAGCTACCATCACTTGAGCTATCTTATTTCCATCCTGTTTGTAAGCACAATTCAATATCTTTCTATTAATGAAATCAAGTGTTTTTCTATTGCATCTGTGTGCTTTTGATTATATCTATAATTTGTTGCAGTCTGTTTAACTTTGGATCAGTTGTATCAGAGGCAGTCTTCTCTTTCTTTGTTTTTCTTTGCATGTTCCCAACGAGGTTAGGGTATAAGGAGTTAGGGCTCGATCTGGTTGAACCATTGCAGGATCAGCCTTGCAAAACCTGATGATCTCCCATGGCGGAAGAAAATAAAGATGAGGGGGTAGGAGATCCTTTAAAAAAATTTCTTGAGGAAGCCCTCGAGTGACAAAGGGATGCGATGACGGATACTTTTGCCCATATCCTTCGACGACTACCCACAGGCGATGCATCTTCATCCAACAACCACTCTGGAGGTGCCAGTCCTTTTAAGGTACACGTTAACTTCCATATTCCCATATTCAAAGTCCTGATAGATGCAGACACCATTAGTAAATGGTTTAATCTATTGGAAGGATATTTTTTGGTTCATGACTTTTCCAATCGGGAAAAGATTACGTTTGCACTTCTCAACACCACCCCACCTGTCAAGGACTAGTGGGAAACCTACTGTGAACAAAAGGAAGAGAGTGAACCCTCATTGCTTTCAACTTCACTCACTTGGAATTCTTTCCGAGATGCCATCAAGGAACAGTATTAGCCTATCGGGGGCTATGAATATAAATACATAAAGTGGACCACACTATGACAGGGAAGGGACCAATATGTGCCAAAGTTCACAAATACTTTCCATACCCTTCACACAAAGCTAGGTATTAAGGATATTGAATGACATTTGGTGCTCAAGTACTATGATTGTATACACAAGTACATATAGGGAGATGGAGTTCCTAGACATTTCTTCACTCGGCACGACGTATCGATACGTTGTAAATATTTAGAAAAAGTTTAAATAGAAGAAGCGAGACTTTGGATCTGTGAATCCAAAGCAAGGAAAGGCGCACCCAAACCATAGAACAAGGGACCAAGCGAAGGGGGGGCTGCCCAAGACATCATGCCGAAGCCACAAACAAAGAACAACGCCACAAAGACGAAGAAGAACATGGGAAAATGGTCTGAGTTCCATAAGAGATCCTCCCACAATACAAGTGAGTATCGGGCCAAGCAATAACTAGTGGTTGAGCTGAAGGCTTCTGAATCAGACACAAGTTCTGACTCTGAATCTGAACCCGATAAGGGGACTAAAAAAGGGAAACAGATCATTGATGAAAATCCCAGTGACACTATGGCCACCAAAAAGATCCAAAAAATTGAGCCTGAAGATCCAGAGGAGGGGGAACGCCTCTTCCACTCATAGATGTGGATTAAGGGTTCTCCACTACAGTTCATTGTCAACAGTGGGAGCTAAAAGAACCTCAATTTAGCAGAAGTCATGAAGCAGCTGGGCCTAAATAATAAAACACTTCCACAATCATACACCATCGGGTGTCTTCACCAAGGACAAGATCTTCGCGTCGGCTAGCGATTTTGTCTTCCCTATAGCATCAAGCCCTTCATGGGTGAGGTACTATGTGACATTTCTCCTCTTAAAGTTTCTGATGTATTGTTAGGACAACCATACTTGTAGAAGCGACATGTTGTATATGAGTCTAGACTTTGCTCTTTGATTATTACTTTGGCCAATAAGTTGTACAGGAAACCATAGGTTGCCCCGCCTACCGCCATCTCTTTAATCACTACAAAGCAATGCAGTAAGATCATTTCCCAGACCGGGAAATTTGTTTTCCTTATGATTCGGCCCCAAGGAAAGAAGAAGATTGTGGACACAGCTTCTAGGGAGGGCTCCTCTTCACAATAGGAACAAATGGACAAGGTCATGGAGGAGTATAGGGATGGTTTCACCTCACCCACAGGGGTACCTCTACACTACCAAGTAAAGCACTCCATCGATCTAACCCCAGGCACGTTGCTACCCAATGGAATGCTCTATCGATGCTTTGTTCTGGAGAACGCTGAGATCAATAGGAAGATTTAGGAACCACTGCAGAAAGGGCACATCAGGTCAAGCTCATTACCTTGTGGGAGCCCGATTGTATTGATACATAAGAAGGTTGGGATCTAGAGGCTCTATATTGACCATCAGGCGCTGAATAAGATCACTGTCCAAAATAGGTACCCAATCTCATGGATTGGTAACCTTTTGGACCAGCTCAAGGGGGCCAGATATTTCAATAAGATTGACTTGAAGTCAAGTTATCACTAGGTGCCTATCGAACCCTCCGAAGTGTGGAAGACTGCCTTCAAATCCAAGGAGGGCCTTTTTGAATGGTTGGTCATTTCACTCATATTGACGAACGCCCCTACAACCTTTATGAGAGTGATGAATGGCATCTTGCAGACCTTCACCAATGAATTCATGGTGGTGTATTTAGATGACATCTTAATCTTCATCCATATTTGGGAAGAGCACCTCCACCATATTTGATAGGTCCTTCAAACCCTTCGACAACACAATTTGTGTGCTAACTTGGAGAAATGCACCTTTCACCTGATCGAGGTTCAACATCTGGGGTACATCATTGATGAGTAGGGTGTACATGTGGACCCATCCAAGATACAAGTCATTCAGGATTGGCCAACCCCAACCACTCTAACAGAGCTCTGTAGCTTTTTGGGTCTTGCCAATTTATACCGTAGGGTCGTGTTGGGGTTCTCTCATATCACTTGGCCTTTAAGTCAAGTCACCGAGGGCGGAGCGAAGCAAAGTTATTTTGGCTGAAAACCCAACAACAAGTTTTTTATGAGTTGAAGAATTGCATTTTTTCTGCACCAGTGCTCACATTACCAAACGTGAAACAACCATTTGAGATTGAGATAGATGCCTTTGACTATGCTATTGGTGTGGTTCTTACTCAACATGGGTATCCAGTGGCTTACCACAGTGAGACACTTTCAGAAACAGTCTGAAAGTAACCCACTTATGACAAAGAAATGTATTCCATTGTGCAACGTTGCCATCAATGGAAGCATTACATTCTAGGGAAGGAAATGGTCATCCACGCAGACCACCGACCTCTAAAGTTCCTACAAACACAAGGGAAGTTGCAGAACGATTGCCATCAGAAATGGTCCACCTATCTACAACAGTTCCATTTTAACATTAAGTACAAGAAGGGAATAACCAATAATTTTGTTGATTGCCTCAGCTGACCACCGGTCATGGTGCTAATCATTATGCTCAACTCTTGTGGGAATGATACATTGCGGTGGCTGCATCTTTACAAGAGAAATTCGGTAGCATATACCAGACACTCTTGGAAGGGAAGCAAGTTCCAAATTTTCACCTTCAACATGCACTGTTATGCCACTTGGGACACATATGTGTTCCTTTAAGTGAGTGTGCCAAGATGATTTGGGAAGTGCACTATATTCGGGTCGCTGGACATTTCAGCGTAGAGAAAAGAATGACGGTATTGAAGAAGTATTTTTGTTGGATGAAACTTCGTCAGGATGTTGGGAAGTACATTAGATCCTGCATCACCTGCACCACTTCCAAAACAACCACTAAGAATCAAGGCCTGTATACTCCTCTACCTACTCCTAGTCAGCCTTGGGAATCTGTTTTCATGGATTATATGTCAGGCCTTCCTTCTACTAAGCACGGAAACGATTTCATTTTCATGGTCATCAACAGATTCTCTAAGATGGCCATCATGGCAGCCTACAAGAAGAGTATCACTATAGAGGCCACTAGGTACACTTTGGGATCCCACAGTCCATTATCTCAAATCGAGACAACAGATTCTTGAGTGCATTTTGGTCAAGTATCTGGTCGATGTTGGATAAAAAAACTTAGTAATTCCATGACTTTCCATCCTCAAATTGATGTCCAAACAGAGGTTTTCAACATGATGATCATACACATTCTTTGTGTGTACAACTCGAAGCATCCATGCACATGGGATGAAAGTATCCCATTTTTCCAACGCAGCTACAACAAAGGTCTCCATAGCTCAACATGCCACAACCCCTTTCAGGTAGGGCTAGGATTTCAACCATTATGCCCCATTGATGTGGCCATACCATTTGTAGCCACTCAAGTAGATTCGGCTCACGTGTAGTCCGAAGTTGAATGGGCTAACAACTTCATTGAGCGCATTCAAAACATCCAAAAACAAGTCCATGATATATTGGATAGAGCCAATGCTAAGTACAAGCATCGCCATGATCAGCATCGAGTGTCGCACAATTTCCAGGTGGGCGAAAAAGTTTGGCTTCATTTGCAGAAGGAGCGCCTTGTTGGACCCCACCGCAAGCTTCGCCTGCTCCGATATGGTCCATACACCATCACCAAGGTTATCGGTGACAATGCCTTTGAGCTCAACATCCCACTGTTCCTTGGTCTCCACCCAATGTTTAATGTAGATCACCTTCGGCCATACTTTCCACCATTGTTGGACACATCTGACATTGTAGAACAACTGACACCAACACAGCTCAACCCAGACTGCATGGAACATGCCACAACTGATCATATCATGGACACACATATCAAGAACAATCAGAAACATAGGATAGAGCTATATCGAGTTGTCAAAGTAGGCCAAATCCTTCACCAGGGCAAGTGGTTCAGCAGGGACAAGTTCCTCACCTCATGGAGGCTTTGCACTCAATGGCGACCACTGCTTTCTAAGGAGGGAGGAATGATCTAGGTGGATATTGTTGTCCGACCACCTATTCGACCTAGACCCCCCAGTCAATTTCATCTGTTTCCTTGATTGTATCTTAGTTTACTATTTTTGACATTTTTTTGGGTCCTGGACTTTCAGAGTCGTTTTACGGCCATAAACGATGTTTTTTTGGAAAAAAATATCGTTATCAGCTATATCCCTTGGATATATCTTTTTAATGAGGTATCATACATGTCAAACAAAGATAATATGACCAAGTTACGACCCCGACAAGTTGCCTACCCTACTAACCCCAACGATGCCCATAAACTCTCGGTGTTACATCTCCTTGGGTTAGGGTTTTGGTTGTTTAGGGTTTTCTCATATTGTTCAATAATAAAAAGGCCATTGAGCCTCATTATAACTCAGTTCAGAGGCATGTGTCCACCTCATCTCTTCTCAGAGATAAGCTACCATCGCTTGAGCTATCTTATTTCCATTCTATTTGTAAGCATAATTCAGTGTTTTCATATTAATGAAATGAAGTGTTTTTTTGTTGCATCTCCGTGTTTATGATTATATTTGTAATTTGTTGCATTCCTATTTAAGTTTAGATCAATTTCTACCATAGTGAAGCACCCGTGGAATTTTCAACCTCTAAAATGTTTATTTTTAAATGAAAATTACATACGCTTATGGTTGTAGCATGCACTTCATACACCCTCTTGTTGATTGAATCATCTATATTATTTTCCTTTCCATTGATATGTGCTTAATTTCAAAGTCATATTCATATAGAAATTCTAGCCATCTAATTTGTTTGGCATTGAAGGTTGGATTTCCCAATAAATTATATAGCCCATTTCGGTATGTTCTCAATTCAATCCAATCTCCCATGAGGTGATTCCTCCACATTCTTAAGGTGTGAATGATGATTTCCAACCCCAAATCATGAGTGGCATAATTTTTCTAGTGCCCCTTCAACTTCTTTGACTCATAACATATCAACTGCCCATTTGTTACATGAGGAGTCCCCAAGCCCTTCCTTGGATGCATGAATGCACAAAATACAATTTTCATTTTGATAGGCTATATTAAGAATCAATGCACTAGTTAATAACAATTTCAATTTCTAAAAATCGTTTTCACATTCATGATATCAGTGAAATTTCACAACCTTCTTTTGCAAAGTGATTAATTATGCTATTATTGAGAAACCCTCAATAAATATTTTGTAGTGACTTGCTAATCCAATGAATAATCTTACCTCTGTGATATTCCTTGGTGTTGGCCACTCATTAATTGATTTGTTCTTCTCTAGGTCCAATGTCACACCTTCCTTTAGATTATATGATCTAAATAATGAATCTAACTATGGTAAAATGGGCATTTATTCAGTTTGGAGTGAAATTGATGCTCCCCCAATACTTGTAACACCCCTCAAGTTTTTCTTATGTTCTTCTTCAAATTTGAGTAAGTAATGAGGTCATCCAAAAATAAAATGACAAACATGTCCAAATAATTGTAGAAAAATCCATTCATAAAGCACATAAAGACATATGGTTCATTGGATATCCTAAATGGCACCACCAAAAACCCATAATTTCCATATCGAGTTCTAAATATTGTCTTACTAATATCCTCTCCTGTAATTCTTACCTGATGATATCCTTACCTTAATTCAATCTTAGCGAACACCATAGATGTTCATATTTGATGAAACAAGTCATTTATTCTTGGCAAAGGATATTTATTGTTCATTGTCATCTTGTTGAACTACGTAAAGTCTATACACAACCACAATGTACCATCATTTTTATTTGACAAAGAGTTGTAGGGCGCCCCAAGTTTACACACTTTGGTATATATACCCCTTCCTTGAAATCTCTTCCAACTACATTTGCAGTTCTTTAATAATCCATGTGGGTATTGGTGGTCACCTGCCAAGTCCACTTGGACCCCCACCATTATTTCTTTCAGCTTTTCAATTTCCTTAATTGTAGCACAGTTTACTATTTTTAGCAGTTTTTTGGGTCCTGAACTTCTGGAGCTGTTTTGAGGCCCTAAACGACGTCTTTTGGGAAACCTAGGAGAAATATGGATTTGTGGACCAATGTTTCTCTTCCCAAAGTTGTAGTTCTTGAATAGATCTTTCTAGTGAGATATTGTGCGTGTCAAATGGAGATCGTATGCCAAAGTTATGACCCCGGGAAGTCGATGTACCAATTTACCCAAACAGGGCCTATAGTTTGGCGTTTCATCTTCTAGGGTTAGGTTTTTGGATGTTAGGGTTTTCCATTGTTTCTCAACAATAAATGGCCTTCGAGCCTCATTGTAACACAGTTCAAAGGCATGTAGCCACCACATCTCTTCTTAGAGATAAACTACCATCACCCTAGCTGGTTTATTTACATTGTTGTTTGTAAGCATATTTCAGTATTTTACATTAATGAAATGAAGTATTATTTCTACTACATCTCTGTGTTTATTGTTATCTATGTAATTTGTTGTGTTCCTGTTTAAATCTAGATCAGTGGTATCATAACGGTTTGCTTTTTCTCTGTTTTTTTTTGCATGTCCACAATGAGGTCAGGATATAAGGAGTTAGGGCTTGAACTAGTCGAACCTTTGCAAGACCAGCCTTGCAAATCCAGATGGCCTCCCATGGTGCATGAAAAGAAAGATGAGGGGGCAGGAGATTGTATCAAAATCTTGCTCGAAGAAGCCCTCAAATGACAAAGGAATGCGATGATGAACAACTTTGCCCAGATCCTTCAACAGCTACCTAGGGGCGACGCATCAGCTTCCAACAGCTACTCTGGAAATGCCACATCGTTTAAGGTACAAATTAATTTTGAAATCCCCATATTCGAGGGTCAAATAGATGCAGATGCCGTCGATAAATGGTTAAATCTGCTAGAGGGTTATTTTTTTGTTCATGATTTTTCCGATCAGGAAAAGCTTATTTTCACTCTTCTTGAAGTAGCCCCCCACGTCAAGGACTCATGGGAAACCTACTGCGAGTAGAAGGATGAAAGTGCAGGCTCACTATTTTCAGCTGCACCCACTTGGGATTCATTCTGGGATGCCATCAAGGAGTAGTATCACCCTATCGGAAGCTATGAAGATCAATACATAAAATGGACCACACTACGACAAGGAAGGGACTAAGACGTGCCAAAGTTTACCAATATTTTCCATACCCTTCGCACAAAGTTGGGTATCAAGGATTTGAAGTAGCATTTGATACTCAAATACTGCGGCTGCCTACACAAGTACATCCAAGAAGAAATATAATTCTTGAACATCCCCTCGCTCGGCATGACATACTAATATGCCGTCAAGGTCGAGCAAAATTTTAAACAGAAGAAGCAAGACTTTGGATCTACGAATCCGAAGTAAGGGAAAGGTGCCCCCAAACCGCAGAACAAAGGACAAAGCCAAGGTGGGGTGGCCCAAGACAACCTGTCAAACCTGCAAGCAAATAACAACACCGTGAACCTGAAAAAGGACACGGGAAAGTGGTGTGAGTTCCATAAGAGCTCCACTCACAACACAAGTGAGTGTCGGGCCAAGTAGTCACTGGTGGCCGAGCTAAAGGTTTTAGAATTAGATGCATGTTCCAACTCTAAGTCAGAACCTGACAAGGGGAATGACAAAGGGAAGCAGATTGTTGATGCGAAGCCCAATGCCACCATTGCCACCACAAAGATCCAGAAGGAGGAACCCGAAAATCTAGAGGAGGAGGAGCGTCTCTTCCACTCCCATATGTGGGTAAAGGGCTCCCTGCTACAATTTATTTTCGATAGCAGGAGCCAAAAGAACCTCATTTCGGTAGAGGTTGTGAAGCAGCTGGGCTACCTGACCATAGCACATCCACAACTATACACCATCGGGTGGCTTCACCAAGGATGGAATCTTTGTGTGAGCCAGCAGTGTCACTTTCCATACAACATCAAGCCCTTCACAGATGAGGTATTATGTGACATTGCTCCCCTTGAATTTTGTGATGTATTATTAGGACAACCATACTTCTGGAAGAGGCATGCAGTGTATGAATCAAGGCCCTATGCTGTTATTGTTACTTTGGGAAATAAGTTGTACAGGATACCAAAGGTAGCACTACCTATTGCCATCTCTTTTGTTACTGCAAAACAATGCAGTAAGCTCATTTCCAAAACCAGGAAAATTGTTTTCCTAATGGTACGCCCTCAAGAAAAGAAGAAGACGGTGGCCACAACCTCTAGAAAGGGCCCCTCTATATGACAACTTCAGACGGACAAGGTTGTGGAGGAGTACGAGGACATCTTCACCTTCCCCGCAGAGGTTCCTCTACACTGTCAAGTCAAGCACTCCATCGATCTGACCTTAGGTGCATCATTGCCTAATGGACTAATTTATCGGCACTCCATTCTAGAGAATGATGAAATCAAGAGGCAGATTTAGGAGTTGCTGTAGAAAGGTCACATCTGTCCAAGTTCATCACCCTGTGGGAGCTCGATCGTGTTGGTACAAAAGAAGGATGGGACTTGGAGATTCTGTATTGACTATCGGGCACTGAACAAGATCATTGTCCATAATAGGTACACGATCCCACGGATTTATGACCTCCTGGACCAACTGAAGGGGGCAAAATATTTCAGCAAGATCGATTTGAAGTCAGGATATCACTAGGTACCAATCGAACACTCTGATGTGTGGAAGACTGCCTTCAAAGCCAAGGAGGGGCTTTTTGAATGGTTGGTTATGCCTTTTGGATTGAAGAATGCTCCTGCAACCTTCAAGAGGCTAATGGATGACATCTTGTGGCCATTCACCAACTCATTTGTAGTGGTATACTTGGATGACATCCTCATCTTCAGCCAGAGTTGGAAGAGAACCTCCACCACATCTAACATGTTCTCCAAACACTGCAGCAACACAAGTTATGTGCAAATTTTGAGAAATGCACTTTTGGCATGACCCATGCTCAATATCTAGGATAAATTATTGATGAACATGGGGTGCATGTGGATCTATCCAAGATCCAAGCCATTCGGGATTGGCCATCTCCAACCACTCTAACAAAGCTCTATATCTTTCTAGGTCTTGCCAACTTCTACCGCAGGTTTGTGTTGGGATTCTCTCATATCACTTGGCCCTTGAGTCAAGTCACCAAGGGAGGAGTGAAAGCAAAATTCTTTTGGTCTGAATCTCAACAGAAGGCATTCAAAGAGTTGAAAGATCGCCTCTGCATGACACCAATGCTCACATTATCAGAATTTCAACAACCATTTGAGGTCAAGACAGATGCCTCTGACTATGGTATTGGGGCAGTCCTTACTCAACACGGGCATCCAGCGGCATATCACAATGAGACACTTTCAAACATAGTCCGGAAGTATCCCACTTATGAAAAACATATGTATTCCATTATGCAGGCCTGTTGACAATGGAAGCATTACATTTTGGGGAAGGAAACGGTCATCCACACAGACCACCAACCCCTGCAGTTCATACAGACCCAAGGGAAATTGCAGAATGATCGCAATCAGAAGTGGTCCACATACCTGCAACAGCTCCATTTGAATATCAATTATAAGAAGGGAAACACCAATAATATTTTAGATTGCCTCAGTCGACCATTGATCATGGCGTTAACCACCATGCTCAACTCTTGTGGGAACGAGACTTCTAATTGGCCACTTCCCTACAAAAACGACCCAGAATTTGGCCATATGTACCAGACACTCTTGGAGCATTAGCATGTTCCATATTTTCACCTCCAGGATGCCCTGTTATGCCACCTGGGTCACCTTTTTGTTCCTTCAAGAGAGCGTGCCAAGATGATTTGGGAAGCACACTACAGTTGGGCTGCTGGGCATTTCGGGGTCGAGAAAATGGTGGCAGTACTGCATAAGTATTTCTATTGGCAGAATCTTCGACAAGATATCAGGAAGTACATCAGATCATGCACTGCCTGTGCCATTGCCAAATCGACCATCAAGAAGCAAGGCCTTTATACCCTGTTTCCTACCCTTAGTCAACCTTGGGAATCCATCTCCATGGATTACATGTCAAGCCTTCCTTCCACTAAGCATGGAAACGACAATGTTTTTGTGGTCGTCGATAGGTTCTCGAAGATGGCCATTATGGCGGCTTGCAAGAAGAATATCACAGTAGAAACCATTACTAAACTCTTCTTTGAATGAGTGTGGGTACACTTTGGGATCCCACAGTCTATCATCACAGGTCGGGATAGCAGGTTCCTTAGTACATTTTGGTCCAGTCTCTGGTTGATGCTGGACACCAAACTCACTAATTCCACAACCTTCCATCCTCAAAATGATGGTCAGACAGAGGTTGTCAATAGGATGATCGTACACATTATACGCATGTACAACTCAAAGCATCCTTGCACATGGGATGAGAGTCTCCCCTATGTTCAGCACAACTACAACTGGGCTCTCCACAGCTCGACTAGCCACAACCCTTTTCAGGTGGGCTTTGGGTTCCAACCACTATGTCCCATTGATGTGGCCATGTCATTTGCAGCTACTCACGTAGATTCGGCTCATGTCCAATCCGAAATAGATAGGGTAAACAACTTCATTGAGCACATCCAACATATTCGCTAGCAGGTCCATGACATTCCAGAGAAATCAAATGCCAAGTAAAAGCAACGACGTGATCAACATCTGGTGAAACACAAGTTTCAGGTGGGCAACAAAGTCTAGTTGTATTTGCAAAAGGAACGGCTTACCAGAGGCTATTGGAAACTCAAACCACTCTGATATGGTCCTGACACCATTACCAAGGTTGTGGGAGACAATGCATTTGAGCTCAGAATTCCCCCATTCCTTGGCCTTTACCGAGTGTTCAATTTGGACTGCCTTTGGCCATACTTTCCACACCCATAGAGTTAAATCCAGGTTGCATGGAACAAGCTGCAACTAATTGGATCATGGACACATAGATCAAGCACACTCGCTAGCAGAATATCCAACTGTATCGAGTTGTCAAAGCAGGTCAACTCCTTCACAAGGGCAAGTGGCTCACCAGGGACCAAGTTCAATAGAAGTTTCCTCATCTCATGGAGGAACTCAACGTAATGGGGACCATTGCTTCCTAGGGGGAGAGGAATGATCCAGGTGGATATTGGTGGCCACTTGCCAAGTCCTCTTGGACCCCCACCATTGTTTCTTTCAGCTTCTCAGTTTCCTTATGATCCGAATTGGATCCTAAACACTCTCTAAGTTTTCATAAAATCATTCAAATTATGCCAAATAGAATCAAGTCTTAGAAAGATCAAGCTATCAAAAGGAATCCTCGTGACAGTTCCAATTGTGATCAGCGCAGAGAAACAAGGACCCTCGATCGAGCGCGCAAACCGTTGGCCCATGGTAATGCGCGCTGGCACAAATTGGCAAAACCAAAGGCTAATTCAAGAAACGGGGGTGGTTTCTGATATGCAATTAGCACTAATCACATATCGCAAGGCGTCCCCCTCAGCAAAGGAAATCCCTGAAGTGCCCAGACCCGAAATGGCTATGAAATGCCAAAAAAGCGATAAATTCGGTTCCGTGGATTCCACAAAACCGACAAGATATCGGAAGGCCTCGAGGCGGTAAGCAATTTTGACCGAGTCCTGCCCGATGCCACACACTGAGTGACACACGTCTGGTAGAAGAGAGAGAAAACCGCTCACATCGAATGGGTAAACATCATGCTACTTACCCACCCGATATGAACGACAACCATAGGATCTAGGGGGCTCGGATCAACGACGGAGGTGTGTCCCGATAAATGACCAAATTTGACAAGGTTGTAAAGCAAGATTACATGGGATTTGAAGTCTGACATGGACGATGAGTTGGTAGAATATTCGTGTTTTGCGGGCATCTTGGTGCAAATGGAAATAACGGCCGTTCAAATGTGTCCAAGGAACTTGACACACTCACCCGTTGTAGAATAGGTGGCTACCTCCCTATGAAGCATTACACAGTGATGATGATGCAGAAAAAGGGAGTTCGAATAGACAGATGAAGGAAAACCAGAATGCCAGGAAGCGGAAACGAACTAACAGAAATCAAACTGGCTTTAAAGCCATGAACTGATAAAAGTAGAGGACAGACACACACACAAAGAGGAGTTAGTTAGATGCAGAAAGCTAAGAGCAGAGAACAGAGAGAAGAAGCCGAGTTGACCTGAGGGTGGCATCGAGCCAGACAGAGCCAGAGAGAGTCAGAGAGTCTGTGCACTATAGAGAAAGCTTGAGAAGTTCAAGCGAGCTCCTCGGCATAGGTCTGTCATGTATGAGTTTAAGATTGGGCTCGTACTACTATGACCAGTAGAGGTCAAGTACCAATAAGGAGAGTCTGTGTACTCAAATCCTACCGATTCATATCTATTGAGTGAGACTCAAATTGAGCTCACTATTGTAAAGAAACTATGCTTTGAAAACATAATAGAGAGGCCACCACTAAAAGCTGGACCAGGAGACGTGGCCTAGGAGTATTGGGTGAACTCCTTATTCAACTTGTTGTATTACATGTTTTCCTGTTATGTTTTCTCTAACTGCCTCAGTGTCTATGTATTTCGCAATCTTATCGATCCATTGCATAAAGTAACATAGGCACATCCATGCACATGAGTCTGTAATACCTTTAATTCTTTGTCCTAGATAAATTCTACATCAACTTAATTGTAGCACAATTTACTATTTTTAGCAGTTTTTCGGGTCCTGAACTTCTGGAGCTGTTTTGAGGCCCTAAACGACGTTTTTTGGGAAAACTGGGAGCATCATGGGTCCATGGACCGATGTTGCTTTTCCCAAAGTTGTAATTCTCAGATAGATATTTCTAATGAGATATTATGTGCATCAAACGGAGATTGTATGCCAAAGTTACGACCCCGAGAAGTTGATGTACCAATTTACCCAAACAGGGCCCACAATTTGGTGTTTCATATTCTAGGGTTAGGTTTTTGGATGTTTAGGGTTTTCCATTGTTTCTCAACAATAAGTAGGCCTTTGAGCCTCATTGTAACATAGTTTGAGGCATGTAGCCGCCACATCTCTTCTCAGAGATAAGCTACCATCACCCTAGCTGGTTTATTTCCATTGTTGTTTGTAAGCATATTTCAGTATTTTACATTAATGAAATGAAGTATTATTTTCGCTGCATCTCTATGTTTATGGTTATCTTTGTAATTTTTGTGTTCTTGTTTAAATTTGGATCTTTTGAGCTCTAGTGTGCTCATCCTGTATGGTGTCTTGAGCACGGGGAGAACTCTTGGTACCAAATCTATGAAAAAATCAATGTCCCTCTTTGGTGGTCAACTCGAGATTTCAACAAACACATCCTCATGTTCTCTTTGCACTATATTATTCTTCAATACTAAGTACCTAGTCCTTGGCTATCTCTTCCATGTCAGATGCATACCCTTTTCTAAAAGTCTTCTTTAACTACATAATTTCTATTTCTTTTATATAAATTGGCATAGGGATCCCCTACACACATCTTTGCTACCCTTCTTCATTGAACCAAGAGAATGCCTTGTAATAGCAATCCAAGATAGCATGGCGTTTTTCGAACTAATCCATACCAATTAAGAATTCAAAGGAACCCAAAGGTATGGTATTTAGATATTCTTTTGGGCATAATACATTCATGATAATTTGACGTTCTTTTACTATTTCATTTACCCTTTTCTTAGCCCCCTATAGCTAGCTAAAACAACCAAGTCTAACCATGTTTGGTTCTCTTCAAATGAAATATTTCAACAATTTTAAGATCTATAACTATGGCTAATTATAGAGTCAATTAAAATGGTAATAATATTATCCTTTATGGGGGAAGTATTTGTACATATGCTCTGCCTCACAACCCCAACACTTAATGGGCTAAAATATTGGATTTTTTTCCAATGAATCTACTCTCTTTGGTTGATTTCAAGTTAGATGATCTTGCTTATTTGTTTCAGAAATAATAGTAAAAAATGAAGGTTTGTATCCCTTTTTCCTTTGCTATACCTTAGCCCTCTTCTTGTCATCCCAAGCTTTTTGGAAGGCTAGCTTATTTATGTTTTTCTCATAAAGAAAATTTTCCTTCCTTATAGCTTCCTCTAGTGTTTTGGGCTCATCAAACTCAAATTCTTCACTATAAAATGATGGTAAACCATTTTAAAAGCTTGTTATTTTACCTTCTCATCCTTAATGATATAAACATACCTTAGTATTTCAAGGAAGTTCTTTTATACTCATCCATTGTCATGCTCCCTAGCTTGAGTTCAAAGAACTCCTAGACTTTCCTATCATATTAGTGATTATATAAGTATTTCTTCTAGAGATACCTCTTGAACTATCTCCATGAGATCCTCTTCTCATCCAAGTACTTGGCTTCATTGAGTTGAACACACCATATTGATGCCTTACCCTATAAATGATAAATTACAATTCTAGCCTCCAATCTAGAAAACTATTTGTGCAATTGGAGATACTTCTTCATCACCAATAACAAAGATTTTTCTTACTCACTCTTATTATAGTTATTATCAAAGGTAGGAGGCTTAATCTTTCTAATCTCTCTTTTGCAAATCATTCAATTTAGACTTTCTCCTTTGATGTTTAATTGGTGTTATGTTTATGCTACTTTCCAAACACTAAAAAAAATAATTGTCCTTGGTTGAATGTCTTAGTGAGTGATTGTGTTGTCTACAACACTTCTAAAATCTCTAGAATCTAGCATTCTCCCTTTTTACTTGAAAGTTGTGTTCTACTTCCTACCCCAAATTAGATCCCTTACCTATCTATCTCTGCAAATGAATTAATCTTTGCAAAAATTGAGTATTAATATGATGTCTCTCCTCTTGGGCCATGATTAACCTTTTATAATTAGTCTTATAATATAGTATTTTAGGTGCCTATTCTAGTTTAAAAAATAATACATATAGAATGTAGGAGATTATTCAACAAAAAACATGTAATTTTCATTTTAATTTGAGAAAGTTTTTGGTAGATATCATCAATTTAATCATACATATGTAACAAATAGGCAAAATTTTAACCAAATGGGTGAATATTTTTTTTTCAAAAAATATTCAAAGAATAACCAATTGACTCCTCATGGTCTCTACCAAGTCTCTAATCTATGAATTTCCCCTTCCATGCCCATTTGGTTATGTTTCAAAACTACCCATGCTAATAATCATTTCCTTGACTCCCTCTTCATCGTTGTAGGACCCTTGAGCATCTTCCGTGCTAGGAAAAGTGTGCCAAGTGTCCAAGGAAAGGAATGCATGTTAGGTTCGTGTCCAATGGAAAGTAAAAGGTGTGTGTGGGTGTGTGGGTGTGTGAAAGAGGGGGTGGGTAGGGGGATGGGCGAAAGGAACACACACACACATTTGTTCTTTCCATTTGAGAAGAGAGTGCATAAAGACAATCTATATACTTGTTAGCATATACCAAATAGAGTTGAATAATATTTTGACCAATTTTCAGTGCCACAACAACAAAAAAACTCAACAATGTTTCAGAACTTCGGCTAGATTTATGAGTCATAAAATTTCAAGGAAATTTTGAGAACATAAATGACATTCTAAATGTCAAAAAATTCAAGGAATATAAACACATATAGTTCTAGGTATATCATATGAAAGAGAATGGATAAATCTTTCCATTGAGATACTACACATATGAAACAAAGTCAATATGAGAAAGTTACACCTCAAATAGTGAAAGAAAAAAAATAGGTACCAATTTACTTCCAAGAGGCACAAATCTTTAAACAGAACTTAAACGGGGACATAAAAGGCACAACTCCTTAAATAGAAATTAGACTAGGACATAGAAGGCACAACCTCTTAAACAAAACTTAGACTGGGACATAGAAGGCACACTCCTTAAAGAGACCTTAGACTGGGACATAGAAGGCACAACTCCTTAAACATAACTTAGATTGGAACATAGAAGTAGCCACTCGAAAGCTCTTGCATAGTAAAACATAAACATGGAATCATATTTAAAATCTAGGTACTTAGAAAATTACCCAAATGTTGTTGTAGTATAGGAGATTAAGGGTATGGAATATGCTCAAGGGTCCTCAACATCTTTCAATTTTTAAAATGATTTTTACAATCTATTTTTTTCATTCTATTTTAAAATAAAATAACAATAAATGTTCTCTATTTTTTTGGATTATTTTTCATTTTTCCTTTTCCATCTAAGTTGTTTTTTCTTAGATCAATTGACAATAAAGTGTATTTTTTAAACACTCCTTGTAACCTAATTGTTTGAAACCCCAGTGTGTTGCCTAAATAGTCAAATTGGTAACTATGGTATAAGCTCACATGCACTTTAATTACCTTTTCTAATATCGACATTATAAGGACAATCAAACTTACTAATTAAAATTTTCAAATGACAAATGAGTTCATGAATACATCTTTCTTCATCATTATTACTATTTTATAAAACAATGGTTTCATATAAATCCTTCAAACTATCTAATAAGTCATGGTAATAAGATTGACAATATTCTTCATCATATTCATCATTTTCCACAAATATCTTTTTAGCAATTTACTCTTCTTTTTTAAGTATTAAAAATGTGAAAAAAAACATGGTGAAAATATATATAATGGCCAGGAACAACCTAACATCTTTATTGCTTATTCTTATCCGGTAACCTGCATCAATGTAGACGAAACTGATGCAGGAAACCAAAATACCCTCAACTAATCCAGTCGCATAGATCTCGACGGTAGTTTTGTATTGGAGCTACTATCCATTGTTCATCCATCATGTTATTACATGTGGGGCTTTCTTCCGGTACATGAAAGTTAAGTGGAACTGAGCCAAAGACGTCTCATTTGAGACATTTTAAATGAGAAAAGGAGAATTATGCAATATACGTAGTCTATATCAAGGACCTCAGATTCAAATATATACAAGGAAAAATGGAACACATGGAATGGTTTGACTGGAAATATTGGAGGGTAAGGTTGGAGAAGGAGAATTAATCAATAACCCATAGTCCACCATATGTGGATAAGGACCTCACATTCAAATTAGGAAAAATGAAATACACATGGAACGGTCCGACTGGAGGGTAAGGTTGGAAGAAAAATAGAAAACTACATAACGCCATTCATGTCGAAGAGTCCAAACAGGTCACTTCACTGCACTTAACAACCCTGGACCCGTCTCGTTACTTCACGAGCCACTCGTTTATGGTACTGGTTGTTGTTTTTATAGAATTCAGTGCTTCAATAATAGGTTGATGATTTGACTTTGTTTGGTAGGGTGTTCCACCAATATCAACTTTCTGGTAACATTCATGGTCATCAACTTTATTGGTCAATCGGACAGGCGAAAAGGTGAAGTGTAGACGAGTTATAATTCAAATAAACTTCTAACTCTCATTTGTATAAGGGACCGTGTCTCGTAACAACGTACCACAGCGTGTGGATGGAGAAGTCATCATTGGCTGCTGAAAATTAAAAAAATTCCAAAGAAGTGAAACTCCCACCACACTCCAAAAGCTTAGTGCAAATGCTATACATTTTTGCTTCGAAAAGAGAAAATTTAGATTATAGTTATCCAGTTTTAAGATTTTGAATTTCCCATAGATTTAAAAAATTTAGTATTAAATCTATTTTGGCTATCAAAAACCATTTAAACATTTTTATAATCAGTTTTTTTTTTTAAATTCTGACTCTAAATTCACGATCCAGACAAAATTGTAACCTCCCTAAACAATGCCCCATACAAAACCTTAGCTGCCCAATGCAAAACCTTAACCTGTACAGATCTGGGTTTGCTTTTATTTGATAAACATAGATTTACAATTTTGCACTCCGTGACAAATACTCTCCAACCTTAGAATTTACATTTTGGCAACAGGAAATAACGAGTGCCACGTCTCTACCAATCTTCAGCGAAATTACAAGTATTGCTAGGTTATTCTCTTTCCCATGGAAAGTATGGTATGACGAATATTGACTGCGAGACTGCGAGGGGAGCCTCTCGATTCTGACTCCATATTTCTCCTCCACATTCCCACACGCATCCTCATTCCCAATCCCTTCCGCCATATAATCAATGAATGGCCTAATTATCTATGATCTATCTGTGCCATAAATTGAGAATTATAAGCTCTGTATTCGGACCCAATTCCTTTCATATTCTCCCACGGAATCAACGAACCGACCCCATTTCTTGTTTCTGAAAACGCCAACCACTCATCGAAAATGACAGGAAAAAGAAAGGAAATGGGATCAGATATCTACAGACAATCCGTTGCAAAATATGGGCGAATACAGTCGATCTTAATGATACGATTTCTCGAAACTGTGTTTAAAGAACGTGAAAAAGCATGGATGATCACAAGGTCAAGGTCAATGCTTGAGCAAGATTTGTACGCTACATGAATGTAGCACCTCCATTAACTGGTGTGCACTTTGAGGCCATGCAACGAGAGATCTGGTCTCCAATATCCTTGGAAACATAATGTACGTCGAATGTCATTCACATACTCATTGCATAGTCTGTAAATGTGAGATAGTTGTGAGTGGTCGGTGCATGTCATTTTCTTACGTATCTTTAAATTAAATTTAAGTCAAAGATTTTTTCTTTTTCTTTTCTAAATAAAGAGGTTATTCTCATTTAAAATTCAATTAATATTTTACATATAAGGTATTATTAAGATTAACATAATTCTATAAAATAGTTTATTATTAAAGATTAATAATAATTTTAATAAAATTAATAATTGTAAATATAATAATTCTAAAATATTTTTCATTATATAATTTAAGATCTAACATAATATAAAACTGAATTAAATTATAATTTAGTTTTAAAAAAATATTTCTATAAGTAATTGTCTATATGAAGTATTACATAAATCATTAGATTCAAAGTTTAAATTTCTTATGAATTGAGTAAAAAAAATTGTAATTATTATTATTATTGTTAATTACTAGCATATGAGTGTATATTTTGGAATAAGAATTTCAAAATTTTAATTTCATTATCAATACTTATTAAGTGGGTGGTAAAGATTTAACTTTCATGGAATATTTTACAACATTCTTAATAGTATACACAAACTAAAAGTTTAGAGTAGACTTGTGTAACAAAGCCACAATTTTTCTAGAAATCTTATTGCATGAAATTGATTAGCACCATCAAGAATCTCTAGGGCACCCAAAATCATGAAGCTTGACAGTTGTAATCCAATTTTCCAAAAATTTACTCTGGATTTTCTCAAAATCTTGCAAATTGATTCAACCCCATCAAGAATCTCTAGGGTTGTAACCAAAATTTCCAAAAATTTCCTCTGATTTTCCTCAAAATCTTGCAAATTGATTCAGCACCATCAAGAATCTCTAGGGCACCCAAAATCCTCAAAGTTGACACTTTAACCCAAATTTCCCAAAAATTATGCTTAATTTTCTCAAAATCTTGCAAATAGTTTCAACACCATCAAGAATCTCTAAGGCACCCAAAATCCTCAAGGTTGATAGTTGTAACCCAAATTTCCAAAAATTTCCGCCATATTTTCTCAAAATCTTGCAAATTGATTTAGCACCATCAAGAATCTCTAGGGCACCCAAAATCCTAAAGCTTGACAATTGTAACCCAAATTTCCACATGATTTTCTCAAAATCTTGCCATAATTTCTATTGTTTTCAGGGAAAAACATGGTCTGTTTAGATTACACATTTGAGAGTTATCTCCAAAGTAATTATTATTATTTTCCCTTTTAATTAAATTGATTAATTAAACAAAATTTCATATGAACAAGTGCAATACTAAGTGAGTTATGATTTTTTTAGCATGTGGTATTGATAAGCCATGTTATTGACCTATGGTATCATAAGCAAGCTTATTTACAAATCAAGAGTCTTCATGGTTTAAGAGTCTTCATGGTAAAATGGGTTAAACCTCATTGGTTTAAATCTTCTTCCATGTTTTCTAAATGTATATATGTTTAACTTGTATACTAATTCGTTTTATAACCGACCTAGATCAAATCTCCTTAGATGCAAAACATAAATTTATTTTTGATTTTACGTTATTTTTTTATTATTTTTATTGTATTATGACGGAGTAAAAATATTTTCACATTATATTTATTTTTTATTTAATTTTTAATGTAATTTGACTAAGTCAAATGTTTGAGAATTTGATCCCTCTTGGAGCTAAGTAGATCTGGAGTTTTTAAATTGATTATGAAACGGAGTAAAAATAATTTTCACGTTATTAATTTTATTTTTATTTAATTTTTATGTAATTTGACTAATGTAAAGATGTTTGAGATTTGATTTGCTCTTGAGCTGGTAAGATCTGGGAGTAAATGGATTAGCCTTGTTGTTAAATTATTAATTATAAATATAAATATATAAAAAATATCGATTAAAAATGTTTTTATAATAATTATGATTATTTAATATTATTATTTCTTTTTCATTTCATTTTCAATTTAATTTTATGTAATTGACGAGTCAAAATGTTTAAATAGCATAGACACATCTTTTTATACTGGTACCCTAGAAACAACCTCTTGGACCCCAATAAATAATATTAATAATTTAAAATAAAGCTATAATTTAATTAGTTTTAATAATTTTTAAAATTTTAGCAACCTGACATGTATCATGAAGTGTTTTGATGTTTATTATGAATTGTATATTAGTGTTTACCAATCATGTAGCACCCAATGATGCGTCAACATTTACTTATTACTTTCAATTTTATTATGTTTTAACCTGGATTGTTAAAGAATTTAGGCTGAGAAGTCATAACATATTTTGTTAATTATTAATTAAAAAAATTTGATGAAGAATCAGTTAAGTAACTCCTGAAACAATGACAAGTTGTAAAAGAACTGAAGAATCACTTAAATAACTCCTGAAATCTCCTAAAATAGCTACAAGCAGTTGCCCATCTATTCCCTCAAGAAAGAAAATGACAGAACCCTAGGGGTACCAAACTTGAGGCTGGACCATAGTCCTAACGCCCAAGGTACCAGACTGCCTTTATTCATTGTGAGTTGGAAGAGCTCAGAGGGAGATTATGGACATAATTGCTAAATCTGTGGCTAAGTAGTGAGACCTTCCAAACATACGTGCA
>APFE030706200.1:0-16304 GCA_000404065.3 Pinus taeda
AATTATAGTGAGCTCGGGAGGCTTCTCTCCAAGCTTTTTGAGCATAGGAATAAAATCTTAAATCAAAATAAATAATTTCTTTCTTTAGGTCCTATAGACCAATGTTTGGTCACAACGGACGTTAACCATCATCATCATCATCATAAATGTAAACTTTAAGGCGCTAAAAATTTCAAATCAATCCCAATCATTTAAAAACTCAGCTTTTGCAAACATGTAAAGTTAATGAATAATAATATTTCCACTGCTTTTTAGTGTGTTAATTTGTAACGCAAACCAAACTAAAAAAATCTTTCTAAAATTTTTAAACGCATGAAAATTAACTTTGAAAATTTTATAAAATAAGAAAATATATATATATATAGTAATAAAAAAAAAACCGTAATACACATGTTCATTACCAATATAAGCTAATAATTACAAAGATTTTCGTGAAGCTTTAACGCACCAATATAAGCTAATAATTACAAAGATTTTCGTGAAGCTTTAACGCACTAAAATATATACCAAAATATTATAGTTATCTTAAGAGTAAGAGCATTTTAAAAATATTTTAGAACATTTATTATATTTGTTTAACAACCTAACAACCATCTGTATACTCTTTACATCACTATAAAACTAGCAATTGTCCCAAAAGGTACAAAGAGAGGCCGATAGGATTATTAAATTGGAATTGTTGAATTCTTTTAAAAGAGTTAATTGGTTTGTGGAAAACCTTGTTTTCTTGGACTGGATCATTGTGCAATTACTTTTCAGGAATACATCGAATGTCTTATTTCATTTTAGAGTAACTTAATTACCCAAAATCAAGAAACCTCTATAAATGGCCAAACATACACAACTCCTTTTGAGTCTGCTGAATCTTTAGTGAAATGATTCAACTCCAAAGAAAATAGCCTAAGTCAATAACTCTCCTAAATATTGTAATCAGAAATATATGTATTTAAATATTGTAATCAGTAGCAAAAGCAGTGTAGATATATATGTATTTATATGTTACCAATAAGAAGATGGCCCAATTCAGTAACTCCTCTAAATATTGTAATCAGTAGCAAAGGCAGTGCAGAAATATATCTATTTATATGTTACCAATAATAAGAACCGCTGCTACATCACTAAATTACTGCTACTTCAAGAGGCGAAAAAGGTTCAGCTGAGAGACGGTTTGATACATCGCGACTAATTTGATACACTCGCTTGCAATATATGTTGCCTATGCATTTCTAGGCTAAAAATAGATATGATTTCATCAAACTATATTATTATATATACATATAGCAGGTGGAATCAAAATAGCGAAGCTGATAATATAAAAATCGCTGATAAAATTACAATGTTTATTACAGGTGATGGCATGGTATATATCATGGACGACAATAACAAATGGCGATTGGATCAAAATCCTTGCAACTAAAGACAAAATTCACAAATTTTACTAAAGAAACCGCCTACGAAATGCATCACAGATCGAGAACAGTGAAATATAATGCACAAAAATTACTACAATGAACATGAACAGTCAAAAAAAGAGCCTAAGAGCTTTTGCCCACCACGGTTTCCTTGGCCGTTTTTGCTAAGTTCATAACACACCCACCACTTCCAGAACACCTTAAACTTTTTCAACGATCAAAACAGAAGCTTCTTCTACATTCCCTTTCCCGGGCTCTTCCTCGATATAGACCGACTCTGTCGTTTGCTCCTGATCCTCTTCCCAAGATTGCTTCGATCATTCGGCTGCTTTGGCCATTTTTCACTCAATAGACCCGAATTAGGTGTATTTGAATAGTAGGTTACAGTGGTTGCCAAAAGCCAAGGAAGAAGAATGGCAACAACAACTGGGTAGGGAAGGGTAGGGAAAAAGCAGTGAAAATATCTTGACATAAAGCATGGTAAAAAGCAGTAATGTAACTCAACTGATATTTGGAAAAAGCAGTCACACTTCAACTCAACGGTTGAAAGCGTCTCAGTTGATCCAATGGATCACGGTAAAAGTGTTGACGATTGTTGATGCATAGGAAGGCCTATCGGCCTAATTATTATATGTTCATATTCTCTTTACATCACTATAAAATTATTATATGTTCATATTGTGGGTTGTCGATGCATAAGAGAGAACAGGGAGAACAGGTTGCGTGCTCTGTATTCTCGTCTCCCGGTGCCTTGAAAGTTGAAAAGCAGATTAAATGAATGTAGATAAAGTTGAATCATTCAATTTAGTAGAAGAAGGCAAGAGCTAACTATCCTGCCATAAGGCATTAAATACCCTGGTACATACATGCTTTATAACAAAATAACACACAGTGTTTATTTTTAATTTATGTAGCCACCAAAAGCTATGTGTTATTGGTGTTATTTTGTTATAGAGCATGCATGTACCATGACATTTAATGCCCTATGGCATGCTGGTAAATGCCCTGGTACATATATACTTTATAACAAAATAACACACAGTCTTTATTTTTAATTTATGTAGCCACCAAAAGCTATGTGTTATTGGTGTTATTTTGTTATAGAGCATGCATGTACCATGACATTTAATGCCCTATGGCACGCTGGTTAGCCTTTGCCGTGGGAAAATCTGCCTGTTTATCAGTGCCCATAAATTTTTGAAAAATGGAGTTTCGATATAAGAAAAAGCTCTGCACATCTTCCAACTACTGACCGTAGTTGACCATGTGCGGATTATAAATTAAAATGGCGCTTATAGAACCTGGTGCTTGGCTAGCGAATTTGAGATATTAATTTGAAATAAGAGTAAATCAATTTGGCGTATTGTACGACCAAGAGTTTGGGTATGTGTACACAACGTTTTTTAATGTTCCAAATTTCGATGGGCTCACTTCAATCAATGCGATGCCATGACAATGTTCGCTATTATTTATGTTTTGTTTAATACTGTATTTACAAGATTTTTTAAATTATTTTTACCCAGATTTTAACTATTTTGACCATTCAAACAATTTCTGTGCTTCGATATAAACCATTCCCATAAAAATAAAAATAATTAAATGAAATTATGAATAAATAAAAGTCAAATTAAATAGTGTAATGTTAACTTTGTTTAAACTGATTTAATTTTTGGTCAACTGTCAACTAATTAAAGGTCAAAGCAAATTTACGCTTGCGTGCGGTAGGAAGAATAATGCAGAAATGTGAGGCATGTTCGGCATGGTGAAGGTGCCCTTTTCATTTGTTGATTGAAGAGTATAGCGTAGTGACGTAGTTTTTGGCTACGATTTTTTTTTTTTTTTTAAATATAGTATTTATTATTAAGTTATATATTTAATATAAATTAAATTATATAAATTTAAATTTAAATAGATTACATAACAATTTTTTTTTGGTTTATTTAATGTTTTTAATGTTACAAAATAAAAAGAATGATACATTTCGGATGCGGGTGATTGCAATGAGCAATAAGTTGATGGGACAGGGGCTGGGCAAGGCAGGATGCCATTTGCCCGATTAGTACAAGAACAATGGAGTGGTTATGATACCCGGTGCACGGCACAATCGCATGAACGGTTTACATGATACGCAGGGCCATCAGATCAGCTGGAACATCAAGTCTGTAGTGAGGGACAAGGCTGGGAAATTTAAAATCAGAGAAAGGCCGAGGAAAATGGACATTTCGGTGGCTCTGTCGCACCGCCAGCATACCTTCGATCATGTAAAGAAATTTAGGGAGTATGAGGGGAATTGGATCCCGACACTGATGGTCTTGGCCTTCCCTGCGAGGCTGGACTCTCTCCTCCCCGAGTATCGCTCAGGTATTGCAAATTGGCCCTCTCATTCACATCTCTTGGAAACTGATCTCTTTGCTTGGTCTTGGGTCTCGCACACGCACAGGGATTTGGCATACCAAAGGGAAAAGCCCAATCTCGGCAGAGGAGGCTCAACTAGCAGGCAACGCCGCAGCCAAGGTATTGCTCTGCAGCTACAACCCCAGACCTGGGCCACCATCAATTGCAGGATGCCTCGACTGAGGCCAAGAATGGGTAGCTGCAGGGGGCAGCCTAGAAGAGCCCCAACAGAATCATCCTCCAGCGACTTGAATCATCCTCCGAGGCGCGGGCTTCCTTCTCGTAGCAGAAGAGGAAGATCTCACGCCTCTAACTCTCGGCCCAGACCTATCCCCACCTCTGGTTCCGCCATATTTACTTTTGACAGTGCTTTAAACAGGCCCAGGATCACAACCTATTTTACAGTGGTTTTTCAGGAGGAAGGTCAAGCTGATGACTTAAGGATTCAGGCAGGAAATTCAAGGGCAATCCCAGACCCCTCTTCATCCTTTCAGCTAGCTGCGGAAAATACCTCTCAGCGGGATACAACTGAACAAGGGAGCAGAGCACAAGAGGCAATGATGGTAGATCTGGGTCCTGAAGCTCAGAATGTGACTCAGATATAGGAACTACCTGATATGGGCTAGTGTCGAATCATTGAAGAGCCCATAGATGAATAGCAATGCCACACACGCTCCTTTTTCTAGTAGGATGCCCCTCTCCACTGGGCACAGTTGTAAGGTGACTCAGCTCTGGATTTTTTGGTATCCCTTAGTACTTTTTTGAGTTTTCGAATTGTCTTATGTTTCAAAGATCGTTCCCCTGCGTGGGAAACAAAATTAGACAATTTTCAAATGTGCTTGTTTTGGACAAAACTGCCTCCTGCAGGAGTAGAGTGCTTGACTTCGGTCATGATGTAAATTTATTATCTCCCTGTTAATATAATAAATATAGTTTTACGTAGAAAAATAAAATAAAAAGAATGATACACAAATACACAAATGCTAAATATTTTTTATTTATTTTTAAATAAAATGTAATAGGTAGGGTTGCTACTTAGTATTTGTCTTTTAAACAAAAAGTAATTGATAATTAAATTAAACTAAAAAAATAATTTCTAATATTTATAAAAACACAATTGTAATTTGTCATAAGAAAATTGAAATTTGAAAATAAAAAAAAATTAGTAAAATTTAAAAATTTACTATAAATTTTTTTTATTTGATTATTTTTTTTTTTAAAATTAAATACATTATCTATCTAAATGGTTTGAATCATCAAATTAGTGTTTCATAGGAAAGGGTAAGTCCTAATAATCCACATTCATTATTAGATTTTTTTTTTCCTAAGTGGCACATGGTCTTTAATATATACTAAAAATGGTATTTATCATTATTTAACTCATTATGTGAAATGAAACAAAAAAAACTATAGTGGAATTAAACCATTGAAAACACTGGACCCATAAGTAAAGTTCTATTTAAAGACTAAGTGAATTTTTTCACTTATTTTAAAATTGGTGTTAAACCATGTTGTAAGTCAAATAACATAATTATTTATATGAGAACTCTATAAGTTCTTTTAAACGATGGTACATGTCTGTCTTCATAAAGTTTCTTGCTCCCCTATAACAGGGGTATAAGTATAGCATGTTTATATTGCCTGCAAATCTTGGCATAGGCTTGACTGGAATAAAGGCAATGTTTATAAAGTTTATGCTCATAAGGTCATGACTTTTTAGAATCTCGAAAATATATATTTGGAAGAATCAAGATAAATTATATGGAGGCAATGAATACTATCGTCATATTGATTATTTATTGAAGTTGAGTTTTTCAATGTATTAAAGTGGTTTGATATAAATTTTAAATGAATAAAGTATACTTACAATGAATTAAGTAAGTATTTGTTAGAATTCATTACTGTATAATTTTAAGGTATATTATTGAAAAGGTGTGAGAGAAAAAGAAGAAGTTTTTTTTGTTGTTTTGTTGATTTCAGAAAAGCTTTTGACATGGTTCTTAGGGATAAGCTTTGGCACATAATGAAGGAACTTGGGGTTTTTAAACATTTGAGAGTAGCCGCGAATAGGCTGTATGAAAAGGTGAAAGCTAAAATTAGAACTTTAGTGGACATTTCTGAAAGTTTTAGAAACGATATTGGGGTCAAGCAAGGTTGCCCATTGTCTCCTACCATTTTTGGTTTAGTTATCAACAAGCTTGATGAATGGTTAAATTCGCAAGGGGGTGATGGTATCCATTTGGGCGAATTTGTTATAAGGCTTCTTTTGTATGCAGATGACCTTATTTTGATTGCTAAATCTGCTCTAGGTTTGCAAGATCACTTACTATCCCTTGGGCATTTTTGTAGAAGGGTAAGGATGCAAGTCAATATTAGCAAAATGAAAGTAGGGTTTTCTCTAAAAAAAATAAAACATAACCAACATAAGTTCTACTCTAAAAACAACATTTTGGAAGAAGTTGCGGATTACAAATACCTCAAAATTAACTTTGACAAAAAGCTAAACTGGGATGGTTGTAGAAAGAAAAGAACTTTTGGGGGTTTGAAAACATTTTATGCTTTTCAAAATAGGTGTGGAGAGGTAGAGTTACGGAATTGGAAAACCACTCAAACTCCACTCAAACTCTTTTTGGGCTTTTAGTGATTACGGTGATTCTCTATGGTTGTGAATTGTGGGCCAATAGTACATCTGACATGCAATAGAAACAAATTGAGAAAATTTAGAAGCTTTTGATTACAAACAAATTCAAAATTAAAAGTGCAGTTCCTTATGCTATCTTGTTAAGTGAAACAGAGATTGTTCCTATTGAAGCAATTGCTATGGTGTGAGTCATAAGGTATTTAAAAGAAATTGACCAAATGGAAGAGGGAAGATGGCCTAAAGTTGTCTTTAATGACATATTATGCCAAAAAAAGAAGACTTGGATGCAACAAAATAACAAATCGTTTAGTAAATAGGGTATTTGCTTGAACACGTGTCATGGGGTATTTGCTTGAACACGTGTCCCATAAACAGTAAAGAGATGAAAGCTTTTCTTATGGATAAGTTCCAGAAGCATACTTGGGATAAGGAGCTAGGGAGAAAGAAAAAATATTATATTGAAGTGTTTAATCCCACTCATAATCATCAACAAAAAACGTACATAGAGGCCAATATTTCTTGGAGAGCCAAAATTCTTATTGCTTAGTTAAGGACTAATTCTCATCAACTCCGTTGTGAAAAAGAGAGTTGGAAATTGCCAAAAAAAGTGTGGGAGGAAAGAGTATGTATTTTTTTTGTTCTTCCTTGAAAATGGAAATATAAGAGCACTTCATTTTAGAATGCCAGACCTCTTGGGATAATCTATTTAGAGAGGGGTTTGTCGAGAGGCTGAGAGTGTTTATTGTGAAGCTCCACAGGAAAAAAAACCCAATACATCAACTAGATGAAGAAGCAATCTGTCCCATAAACTATTTTTAGGGTAGTGGACGTTAAAATAATTTCTTCCTTCTTCTGTGTTCTACATCATTATTCAGAAAAAATCAACTTGGCATTTTAATAATGATACATCATCATTGCGAAAAATCAAAATTGGCATTTTTCAAACTTCCAAACACAAAGTACAACTCCTGTAATTTTTTAACAAATACTTGATATCCCAAATCCAATACCGTTCATTTTATACAAATATTTGACACCCGGAATCCAACATCTTCAATTTTATAAAATTTTTCAGAAATATTCTCATGAACGCATGCACAACCTGCACGATCTTTCGAACAGCAAACGTTTCATTGCCATTCGCATCTTTGTTGATCCCGATTTTCACGCAGCAATGAGTCTCGAGATCGATCCCGGTAGCGGATACTGCCATTCCAACTGCACGTACTACAGCAAGCGAAAACCAGTAAATTTTCCCCAAGACGAATACCTGGATATCCCCACCTTCATCTCTTCATGTCCCCACAGTGGCCGAATTGCTCTCATTGATTCTGCTACAGGGGAAACCATCACTTATCCCCATTTATGGCGGAGCGTAAGATCTCTCGCAGCCGGTTTAGCTGGCCTCGGGATCAGAAAATCCGACGTCATCCTCCTCCTCTCGCCCAATTCAATCCATTTCCCCATAATATGTTTGGCGATCATGTCCATCGGAGCCGTCGTTACAACCACTAATCCGCTAAATACGGCGACCGAGATATCGAAGCAGGCGACAGATTCCGCCGCCGTTTTGGCCCTCGTCACGCCATCTTTGGTACACAAATTGGCGGTCACCCAGTTGCCGATGGTTCTCATTTCCTCCTCTTCTGAATTGCCCTCGCAAAATGACCGAAATTGCATCTCTACTCTGCACGAGCTCATGCTTTCGAATCCTGCCCACGCCCCCTCTGTGAGAATCAGGCAAGACGATACCGCTACTCTGCTTTACTCTTCCGGGACTACTGGAACCAGCAAGGGGGTCATCTCCACGCACAGAAATCTCATTTCTCTGGTTTGTATATCTCTGGAGCGCTTGAGATTGCGTTGTGAATATTGTGGAACACAGAATGAAGAAAACTCATACCTGTGCACGGTACCCATGTTTCATATATATGGGCTCTCGGCATTTGCTTGTGGGTTGCTTGGAGCTGGAAGCACCGTTGTTGTTCTGTCTAAGTTTGATCCGAGGGCGATGCTTATGTCTGTTCAGAAGTACAGAGTAACTCATTTGCCCCTTGTGCCTCCCATTCTATTGGCTCTGATCAAGACAGATATTTCAAGTAAATATGATTTGAGTTCAATCAATACTGTTATATGTGGTGGAGCTACCCTGAGCAAAGAGTGCGAGGAGGAATTTGAAGCTCGGTTCCCCACAGTCACGCTATTTAAGGTACCAGTTTTGCCATCTATTTAATCTAAGGATGTTTTTATATATTTGTTATAAAAGCATAGCTAGCACATATAAAATTTCTGGTCCGAGGTTGCATATTTAGAGTTCCACTATAAGTCAACCTTTTTTTCATACTCAAGATATCCATCTGGAAGGTTTAGATGGATATTTTCTAGTTTTCGTATTAGATGCATATGGGTTATATGACCTTCCTGTGCTATAAGTTCAATGCTTCCCTGGTTACTATCTCCGCGTGCTATAAGTTGAATGCTTCCTTGGTTACTATCTCCCTGTGCTATAAGTTCAATGCTTCCCTGACTACCCAAAGGTGCCATAGCCACCTAATCAAAGTATCTGGTGAAATCTATAAGGTTTGAACCTTGATCAAGTGTATGGAAGTCCCAGTTTACCATTGCTAGTTTCAACAAGCTGAATTTGAATTTTAACTAGATTGGAAATTTCTAAAATTTTCTGGGATCTAATGGACAGGAGCAGAGTCAATTATTTTACTTCATCAAATTTTAAAATATTCCTAAAATCTGCAATTAAGATGAAGATGCTGGTCTCAAAACCACTAGCACTGATTATTCTCAGTTCACTATTGTCCACTAGCACAATTTTTATAAAAATTATCTTCAACCCAAGCTGTCTAATCATGTAACGGGTTATGGAAGTTTGACACCATAAAAAGTTAGAGTTTCCATTGTTCCAGATCTAGAATGCTGATTGAATTTTTAAATATATAGGTTGATTTAGAATTGATAAGAATGGATAAGTGCATTGTTCCACCCTACACAGATTTTGGATCATAATAAAACTCTATTTATACTTGAAATTTCTGTTGAATAATATAAGTTGATTTAGAATTGATAAGAATCACTAAGTGCATTGTTCCAGCGCCTACACAGATTTTGGATCGTAATAGAACTCTATTTATACTTGAAATTTCTGTTGAATTCAATGACGGAAAAGAAGATTTACTTATTACAAGATCTACTTCTTCCTATTCAATACACATAAACACGAAATGTTGACAGATTTCATATTTATTGCACGCAATACAGCTGGTGAGTTCAATGCACCATTAAACAAACAAACCCTGAATGTTCATACATTCCACCCTCAAAAACGTGTAAAATATCTTGCTTCTTTCAATGCAAATGCAAAGAGACAGAGACACAAACATGTAATGTTGATGTTGATGGATTGGCCCATCTCCATGAGAGAGCTTTTTTTTCTTTAAATACAATTACACACACAAACACGAAGAGCTGATGGATCTTCCACCCAATTCAAGTCGTAAAGAATCACTCTATGAGACCAAATCTATGTCACAAGTTTCGCCTAACACCGATCTTGAGGTTAGAAATTTGATGAACTTGAAAAAGTTTCTCAAATTAGATAATGCTCATTGAACCTCATTGCTGAACCTTGAGTTCGAACTTGAAGAGCTGAATTTGAACCTAAAGGTGAACCTGAAGGCAAATTTGTGTTTTTCTTCAGTAATTAGGTGAACCTTAGGAAAATTTGTGTGTGTTTTTTAAATCATTCTAACCCTAGAGCTATTGACTTAGAATCTTCTATGCACTATTTTGTTCACTCCTTAGTTGATCTGCCTCCATTGCTCATGCCACTGACCCTTTTTCGATCGCTATCGACCCGCAACCTTGCTAATTGGAACCCTTAGCCTTGCGATCACTCAACATCAACTGTATTCTTGGCCCCATGCTTAGTGTAAATTCAACCTTCCTTTACCACTACCAAATGCATTGTGTAAGTTGAGGACGCACAACCCATGAAAACTTCTTTCATTGAAATCTATGAGCTTGTATCAGCACTATGACCTGCCAACCTTTAGGGGATTTGCCATAGTTCATGGCTCAAGTTGTAGCTTGTAGCTTGTGACACGAGCCACAACTTAAAGGTATAGACTGTGCCTATGCCATAGCCCACAGGATTTGTATCCACACACCAATCACCACTATAATACTTTGTAGACTGTATACAAACGGCCAAGCCTCAAGGGATATATATATATATATATATATATATGGCAAACGTTTTTCAGAATTTCGTCAAAAAAATTGAATTTAAATCCAATCTAATTGTTATCAAGCTTAAATTCAAACTTGAACCATGTGACTTAAGACCTAAGAGCACAGTATACAGTAGTACTGGAGCAGTAATCTACTCTTTTTTTATTTATAGATTTTGATCTCATAGACACTGGTTCTGAAAATTCAAATGACCTCCATGATAATGTTCACTTGCAGAGACAATAGAATCACAAAAGAAAATGTAACTGTTTTTATTTTGCCTACTACAAAATCATGCCAAAAATTGACTTCAGTCTAAAGAGGATACGGATTATTCATCTGTATCAAACTACTTCATTGCGGGCACTGAAGTGCAGTGTATGAAAGCCAGAATGGAACCTCTTCCGCTTTGCTGCAAGTCTCATCACAGTGCCTCTGCACACGTTGAACCTATAATATACTCTACCTACGGTGCCTGCAGTCAATGGAATCAGCGGGACTAACTGGGAAGAGGTTCCATTCTGCCATTCAAACTACCACAGTGCCTGTACACGTTGATCCTCAGTCATTTACCCTGACTACGGTGCCTGCAGTGACTGCAGTCAGCAGATCTCACTGGGAAATTAAGAAACGACGAATCTGACCAAGCAACTCACAGGTTCTAACAGCAATGCAGTCTACCAATATTGGGAATTACAGCATACTGGCAGTAGCAAAACTTGCATTGAAGGTTCCCGTTTATATAAATGAAATGAAAATGAAAATAAGACTGGAAACAGTAATAACAAATTTTAGGTGGATAAAACCCTCTCGGGGTGGTCAAAATTCCATGTCCCAAGAAATCCCTGCGTTGCATGTTTGTTTTAAATTAATTTTCGGAATCAAATACAATGAAATCACAGTCTCTGCTCCAAAAATATTTGTGTTTTCTGGGAACAAAAATCGCTACACGCGTTCTCCTTCCTCTCTGTGCCCTTCTACCTCTGAACTGATCTGTATTTTTTCAGAACCCAGGATCTCTGAAAAAACAGGGTCTAGTCTGCTCAAATTGCAGACGCCGAATCTTTTGAGTCTGTAGTATGCTTGGCTATCAATGGCCACCCTCAGAGCAATACAGGCATAGTGTCTCTGCTCCAGGTTGGTAAAATCTGCTAAACAAAAGTATGGAGAATATATGAAGAAAAAAAGAGATTGTAGCGCGTTTCCATCGTAGGGCACATCCCTATGTTTTCATTGGGAAAACGTTTCTCACTTGGGAAAAATGCATGGGAAACATTTCCCAGTGTAAGTAACACTTTCTCCCCAAAAAAAAAAAAAAACCACGTTTTCCTAAAAGCAGGACAAAAGATTCCTCCTTTCCAAGCGCATTTGAGTTCTCTTCATAAGTGTTGTCTAATAGGCCATGAAAACTAGAACAAAAATACAGGATAAAAAAAAGAGACCATCTTTTCTTAAAAGGAGGATAAAAGATTCCTCCCTTCCAAGGGCATTTGAGTGCTCCTCATAATTTAAAATAAAGGATAAAGCTTTGAGGGGTCTATCACCTTGGTAATTCTTTTACTTAAATTTTTAATATTACCATTAATTATTTCATGATGTTTGAGAGAGGTTTCAAACATACAACTTCATATTGAGAAAATAAAATTTTCTATACCATTCACAATCAAGACTTAACAATTTTTAGTATTTCAAGATTCATAACATTCAATTGTATTTCCATTGGATTGTACAATAATAAATTTGAATGGGATGAATTGTTATTGTTGGGATTTTATCATTGTTATTTTATAATTTTATAATTTTAGATATGGGGATCTCTATGCTAGAGTCCGTGATGTCTCGGCTTCCAAGATCCCCCATCCCATAAACTTGGTGGAACATTGTGTCTAACACTATTTTTTAATGTTTATTTCATTTTCCATTATTTGTAATAGTTCTAGAAATTTATTGAACTTATTCGTGGTGAGTGCCTCAGTCAAGCTCCCTACTACTTAACCTCGGGATTGTGAAAATTCCAATACCGGAATCCTATTGCAGCAACTAGAAATTATTCTCCTAATTGTCAATTTTATTTAACAATTTATTTGTTGTTTGCTATGACAAATACTCAATAAATCACACTGCAATTTACACAAGTAAAACCGGGAAGAATAAACACTGGAAAAAATGCTAGCACACACACATAAAAATAACAATTATTTTTAGACAAAAGTCCCTGGAAAACCCCAACTTGGGAAAACTAGTGCAACAGATGAGGGTTTTATTATTATGCAGTAGTGAAATAATTTGAGTACAATCTGGATGCCAAGTACTGGCAATCGTGCAGAGAAAATATTGGCAAAAATCTAGTGAGGAATTTTCCTCACCCCACAGGCAAATCTAGGCTCTGACCACAGCTCCAAGTGTGCTGTCTAAACTACCTCTGTCCTGGCTCTGCGTCACGTTAGCACAGTCCCTTCTGCGCTCAGTCCGAATCAACCTCTCCTCAAGCCATTTAGTTTGTTGATGTCTGGGAAAATATCTCTCCTGGCCTTTGGAATCTTTGTCCAGCTTCTGGCACTGAAACTCAGCTTCCCTAACATATTCAAAATTGCCTCTAGAGGCTACTACGCTACCCCAGTGTCAGCCTCTCTGTGGCTCTTCTACCTCTCTGCAAATGCATGCACTGAATCTAGAAATATTCCTCTGGCTTCACTCTCTCTGCCCCTCTCTCACTGCTTCGATCTCAGGCTTCCTCTTCGGCAATTGACTCCTGCTACTCTGGAAATCGATCTGCTTAGAAATCGAACTTCTTCAAGTGTATTCTGCATCACCACATCGACCTCCTCTTATAATCCTCTGTTGGAGCACCAATGACCAAGATTAAAACTTAATTAATGGCTAGGATCATATCTGGATAGATTCGTATGAATTTCTAGATGATTCTCGCCTTGACTTAATTAATATTGATTAATTAGCCATATTCCCTAAGTTTGAACTTAGGAAATATTTAAAAACTGGTTAATAATCTAATTAAGTTAATTATAGGTGGAATTTTCATAAACTATTTATGGGTTTTGCAGATCTCATGTATTCTAGCCTTTCCACAAAATTTCAAGGCTAGAACACATCCGATGCTACAAAAACTAACAATCCTTCTTAGCGAGGAATGTGCTCTAGTGTTACTGCACACCCTGTAGCGACACCATGTCTCTGCATCATATCCTGTCACGTTGCTGATGTCTGCCATACTGCACACCAACCACTGTGCAACTCTGATATACGCTGCATCTGTGTTGTTGCTGACCCTGCTGAACTGCTGTCAACACTGCATTTGCACTGCAACACCCTCTCATATGTTGTTGTTGCAACTGCAACATCTCCAACTGAAAAGCATCCAAAATACTGAATCAATTGTGATCAGTGTAATGCATCTGTCACCCAAGTCTCTCACTGCTACTAGTATCTGCACTGTCACTGAAGAATCTGTGCTACTGCTGAATCTGCACTGCTCTCTCTAGCATATGACTGTTACTAGTCTCTGTAATTGTCACTTTGGCATCTGACTGCATCAACTGTCCTGGTCCATTCTATTACTGAATATTGTGGGCCCTTGTAGCTAGGTATTGATCCATGAAGTGGACTCCTCAAGGATCCTGCCCAAATGTAGTGCTCTGGGGCTATAACTCCAAATCACACCACCTTACTCCTGGTGGTATATCAACAAACATGGCAAAGTCTTCCTTTAGCCCGGATGAAAGCCTATCTATCTCAGCTGAAGCTTCCTGCTCGTCCCGGTTTTCCTTCTTGTCCTTCTTCCTGAGAGGACATTGGGTACTGTAGTGACCATTGTTAAAATTGGCAACTAGGGCCAAACTTCATGTGGGTCATCTTATTCATGGCTGATAATATGTTCATTAGATTCCTCTTGTTGAGAGGTGTAGGATTGATCTAAAGATCATCCGATTCCGATAAGTATTCATGGAGATATGAATTTATTTTGATTATGGAATTATTATCAAGCCGATCTACAACTCATGTAGGTTCAAAAGCCCAACAGTCGCATCTATTCAAACATCAACAATTGTGTATAAATATAGGAGGAATTTTCATCACATCTCTCTCTCTCATCTCATCACATCTCTCTCTCTCTACTGCGCAGAAAAGGGTCTCTCTCTCACACGTGAAGCCGGAAGCTGCTGAAACTGAAGAATATTCTGCTTGCAGCTCCAAACTTTGACCAGCGTGGACCATCAAACCTCCTCTTCTGATCTGCTCTGTAGGTTCATCTGAACCTCCTTTGAAGGATGCAACTTTTGGTGGTGGAATCAAGTCGATCCGATGGACGGTTTGTGAGATATCCACTGCTCTAGTTTGAAGGAAGCTACAGAAACTGAAGCTGCAACTGCAGAAGTGAAGTTTGACCTGTGTGGACCAGAAGATCTCCTCATCTGAACTGCGTTGTAGGTTCATCTGAACCTCCTCTGAAGGCTGTAACTTTTGGTGGTGAAATCAAGCCGATTCGATGGTTGGTTTGTGAGATATCGACTGCCCTAGTTTTGATGATGAAGCCGCTAATGCTGATGCTGTTGATCTAGGGTTTGCTACTGCTGATATAAATCAGATTTATTGTACTCTTTCTCTCTGCTGAATTATTGAAGATAAAAGAAGATTTGATCAAAGGGTTTCCCCACACATTGTGGGGTTTGTCCCTGGCTAGTTGCCACATCTCGTGTCTCTTGTCTTGGCTTGTTTTCTGTCGATCCTTAAATGTTCTATCTACACTTTACTTTATGTACATGTGATTGCTAATCTGTGGAATATAATAAGAAAAATAAGTAAACTGTTATGAGCATATAACATACCATAACTAAACATGGTATCGGAGCTGAGGTGAAGACAAAGCTCGAGCAAGAGTAAGAGCAATCACCAAAGAGAAGATTGGCAAGGCTATCCTAAAAGAACTATGGGGTCCTTAACACTCTTTCCTACCGAAGACAAGCTCTGTGAGAAAGCTGACTATCACGGATGGAAGATGTCTATCGATCTAACCCTAGAAGATCAAGGAGTGCTGGACCATTTAAGAGGCAATATTGTTGAGCCTCCATCAAATGCATCTGCTGCTGCTTGGAACAAATGGAAAAACAGAGAAGTCAAAACAAAGAAGACCATCCAAGACTCTATTGACAAGCACTTGGTGGCCTACATCTTTGAACTGGACACCTCCAAGGAAATCTACGATAGACTGGTGAGTATATTTAAAGTTAATGATGCAAATCAAGTTTTGTTTCTTAGAAATAAACTGAGGGAAATCAAGAAGGGTAAAGATGAGAGTATGCAAGCACACTTCTTAAGAATCACCGAGATCAAGAACGATCTCCTATCTATTGGGGAGACTATTACTGATAGAGAAATGGCACTCACGATTCTTGGAGGATTACCATCTGAATGGTACGTGTTCAGGACTACTCTTCTGAACAATAATATAATTCCTGATTTCAAGGAATTAATGGCTTGATGCATTCAAGAAGAAACAAGGGTAGAAGAGCAAGAAATGCCCATGCCTAAAGGTCCTCCTGCTGCCTTTTCTTCTCATGCTAAGAAAAGAAATAATTCCGGGACTAAATCAAAAG
>APFE030706200.1:16467-32379 GCA_000404065.3 Pinus taeda
CATTCAAGAAGGCTAGAAATTCCAGGATGTATTAAATGCACCTGACCTCAAAAAGAACTTGGTGTCCATCTCGGCAATGGAAGACAAAGGCTACAAGGTAACCTTCAGCGATGGCAAGTTAGGTATATGGAAAAATAATGTTAAAGATGCCTTTACTCTTGGGTTTCGTGTTGATTCATTATATCAGGTCGATGGAAGTCCGCTAGGTGTCATGTCTTATGACACATCTCTTCAATCCGAACTTTGGCATTGGAGGTTTCCCCCCCCCCTTCATTATAAAGCTCTACTCGGTGTAAGACAAATGGTGACAGGGATGCCCGAATTCCGAGTAGAGAAAGAAGGTGTTTGTCGAGGATGTGCTGAAGGAAAGCTCAAAAGGGGACCATTCCCCTCAAGCCTAAGAGGGAGACTACTACACCACATACTCCTGAGCAGAATGGTGTGGCAGAAAGGAAGAACTGTACGGTTGTGGAAGTTGTCTCTATGGGTAGATGATGTAACAATGCCTGATGTGGAGGAACCCATGGATCCTATTTATCCACCTGAGCCTTCCTCTTCTAGGAAGAGTCCTTCATGGCTTAGGGGGATACTTGATGATGTTGAAGGACATGTTGCACCCTGAGGAACCTTCCGTGAAAGTAAGAAAACCTAACAGGTATTAGGGATACCTGACCATCATGAGCACGATCATACAAAATGAGCCTTCATCATTCTCAGATGCCGTCAAGCATCAAGTATGGAAGGATGCTATGACCAAAGAATATGAGTCTATTATGGAGAATGATGTCTGAGAAGTAGTTCCTAGACCACGATGTCAATTTAGGTGCTAGGGTTTCTAGTTATCTAGGGTTTCTAGGATCTTTAAAATTTAAATCCTTACTAGGGTTCGTAAACCCTCGGTTCTTCATTTGTCAAGCAAACCCTAGAATTCATATCTTTCTTCTTCCAAATTCTATATAATAAAGAAACCCTAGAGGCATCACTCCTATTCATGATACATGTAAGAATCTCTACATCTGCCCTATTCATGTTATAATGCAGAAAGATATACGTACCTTATTCGAGTTTTACCTTTTAGCAGAGATTCCTTGGCTTCCCACTTTCTTCATTAGGCATGCCTTAATTCCTTGAAATGTTTTTAAGTCATTCATCACATATCTAGATCACTTCCATGTGAATCAATGTCTAGGTCATTGTTATGCAATTTTTTGTGTGTATCATAACTCGATCCATCCATAATACATCAACATTACTACTCCCACATCATTGTCCAATTGTCATGTCAAACTCATGTCAACATTATACTCAGAACGATATCTTGATTAAGGTAAGGTCACTCGTATCAAGAAGTTTGCATTGTAGATAGGTTCTCAAACTTGCAAGGCAGAGAGGATAACTCAATCTTAGTCTCATAGCTCAAAAAGAATTCGTGTTGTCTGTAGTAACTTGTATACTCATATTGTTAGCATTTCCTAAAAGATGTGTCAAGAGATCTCAAAACCCTTCATTGTTTGCCAACGCACCATAGTTATAGTCAAGGTCAAGGTTCATCATATTACTTTGGATCATGGATAAGTGCCTCAGAACTTTGGATCAAGTTCTTTAAACTTGCACTAAAACTCACATTATATTCATTGTATTGTCAAGAGGATGATCTTAGATAGCATCTCTCTTGTACTTTGTGTTGATTTGGGGTAGCATCGGATGTGCCCTAGCCACGAAATACGGTGGAGAGGTTGGGGCACATGAGATCTCCAATACCCAGAAAGGGTTTGGGCAGATTCTAAATAGATTAGGAGATATTAAAATAATTAATATTTTTAATGGAGTCATAAAATATTAATGTGTATTAATATGAATCTGTATTAAATGGTCCAAAAGACATGGATCAAGCCAGATCTAATCTTAGCCGTTGATTAGGGACTTAATCTCGGCCGTTGAGATGTCAACAGGAAAGGTATAAGAGGAGGCTTGAGGGGCACTTGGAGGACACACTGAGGGAGACCAGTCAATACAATTTCTGGAGTGGGGTTTGCTGAGAAATTGAACTAGTGGTTTGCAGAGCAGTCAGGAGCAGTGTTGCACGAAGCGGCCCCCCCCCCGGTTCCAAGCCCCGAAGCGCGTCCCGTACGGAAGCGCCTAGGAAGCTTGGTCGGAAGCGGCGCTTCCGAATTCAGAAGCGCCGCTTTGGCATTTTTAGACGCTTCCTGGAAATTTGGAAGCGTTGTACGGAAGCGTCGCTTCCGAAGCGCCGAAGCGCGCTTCGTACGGCGCTTCGGGTGTCGGAAGCAGGGCGCTTCGGAGGAGGAAGCCTACGCTTCCCGGACGCTTCCTGGACGCTTCCGTACGCTTCCAGAAAAGCTTCCGGAAAAGCGTTTAGAAAATTGTTTTTTTTTTTCAATTTTTTTTAAATTTGAGGTGAGTTTGCTTGTTGGGGTGGGTCCACCTTGGGTTAGGGTGACGAATGAAGGCAAAATAAATATATAAATATAGCAGAAGCTCCCTCATGGTAATGTTATATTCCTAAAGTAAAAGGATGAAAATGAAAAATATTTCATCCTTTTACTTAAATTTTTAACATTACCGTGAAATGACTCAGGATGTTTGAGAGTGGTTCCAGCCTCATTGGACTTCATATGGAGAAAATAGAATTTCATATTCTATTCAAAATTCAGCAGACTTAACAGTTTTTAGGAATTCAGGATCAATGGGATTGCGGTATTTCATTAGATTATATCAAGTATGAAAGTATGTGATTAGCATTTAATCAAGAGCACCAAGCCTTATATGTACCTTAGTGTTGGTGGTGTTAATTGTTGAACTCCTTTGTCACGCGGCACGCCCTTAGCAAAAAATTACCTTTCAATCAAGTCAAAATCATCGATCAAGCATGTTAAGCTTTTTCTACCATATTTTAAGTCTTAAATTAGGTAGTTTGATCAAAATTGGGCAATGTTGACTAATATCCCTAGAGAATCGAGGTAGAGGCAAAGGCTAGACAAGAGGAGAAGAATCTAGATTCTAGATGGTTGATGCATCTAAATGGTTGATGCTCGAATAATTAATCATTAATGTACAATGGATGTTATATCTATCTCGATTTATGCAAAAATATGCATGCTTTCACGTCTTCTACAATTAATTTGGTATTTGGGATGTTTGTTTTGAGTATAAATGCAAAAAAATATAAATATATATATATAGCAGACGCTTCCGCGGACGCTTCGCTCCTAGATTTTTGGAAAATGACGCTTCGGCGTCCCCGCTTCCGCTTCGTGCAACATTGGTCCGTATATTCTCCACCATTATCTGAACACAATACCTTTATCTTTTTCCCTGTCATGTTCTCAATGAGAGCCTTAAACTCTCGGAACCGATCAAAGACCTCATCCTTGGTCTTTAAGAAATAGATCCAGGTTTTTCTAGAATGATCATCAATAAAGGTGACAAAGTATTCACCACCACTAAGAGCTTTTGTGGACATTGGACCATAGACATATGAGTGTATTAATCCCAATACACCCTCTACTCAGTTTTTACTCCTGGAAAAAGTTGCTTTAGCGTACTTCCTCAGTATGCATCCTCTGCATATATCATCATGCTCAGTACTAAGAACTAGAACTCCTGTAACAGTCTCTCTGAGCATCCTTAGTGCTCCATGGTGTAAATGTCCCATTCGCCCATGCCATAGCTCATTCATTTCCTTTTCACCATTAAGATTGTTGCGTATTAGTGCCATTGGAGACTCGCGCGCTGCAACCTATACAGTATATTGCTTCGAGCTCCAATTTGTCTCTTCTTCTTCTAGCTTGGATGCTTGATATATTCTTTCTTTCCAATGAAGTATACATTGTATCCCTTGTCATGTAACTGGGTCACTGACATCAGATTCATTCCTAACCTGGGCACATGCAAAACATTAGTGGCTCGGATGTTGGTTCCTACTTCTGTTTGAAATGTTATGGTGCATCTCCCTATTAGAGTACATTTTGTTATGTTTCCCATAGTAATCTGGAAGTCCATTTGCTCTTCTTGATAGCTCGAGAAATATTCTCGTACTCCAGTCATATGGGCTAAAGCCCCACTATCAATGTACCAAACATCTATTGATGCCGAACTTGCCAAGCATGCGAATTCTTCTTCTAATCTAGAAGATAATCCAGAGACATCTTGATTTTCCATCCTTCTTTGTGTTATTTCCTATCGATTTTTTACGCTTTTCTGCCCCAGCAACTGCTACAAAATATCTGTGTCCCAACCGACAATCTGCTCTGCAAGGTAAAATACATTGCTCCCTTCTACCTCTGGTAAGCTTCGATCTGGAGATCGAATTTCTCTGTCGACTCACTCAGAGAAATCGATTTCTCCTCAAAACTTAGTTCTCCTTGGCCTTCGAACTATGTTGCCTCTAGGGTTTCAAATTGTTGCCTGTGCAGTAATTTCGAAATCCTTTTCCTCTCTACTTTTGAGCTCTTCTGCTTACAATCTATGCTCCTACCATATGAAAAGTTTTAGATAGAAATCCAATTGCAGTGACTAATATTATTTCTTCTACTTATTAATTCATAAATAAGTTATTCACAGTGTTTCAGGGGGAAATATAGAAATAAATTCTACTGCAACCTTCACAATTACAATAATGCGGAAAGTAAATGCAAGGAAAAATATTAGCACAAGTACAATCACAATGACACAATTATTTTTGGACAATTGTCCCCAGAAAAAACCCAATGCGAGAAAACCAGTGCAGCAGATGAGGGTTGCTTTAATAATCTTCCGCAAAAATCTCATGTACAAGATACAACCAGCAGAATAGAAGAGAAATCTCTGTGAGAAATTTACTGACAGTTCTCTCACACTTCCCGCGACAAGATTCTGATCCAGGAGAGGACTTGTTGCCCCCTTTATGTCTCACTACGTCAGCTTCTGCGTGAGGATTGCGTAATCCCAGCGTCAGCCTCTGCGAAGTCCCTCTGCATCACAGCTTTTGCGTTGTCCCTTCTCTGTTGTGTCTTATGCTCTTGCACTCTCCACTGACGCTGCTACCCTCTCTCTCCTCCTCACCTGCAACTCTCCCTCTAAATTGATTTCCTCTTGTCGAACTTCGACCAGTGAGAAAATCGATTTTACTCAGGTAACTGAATATCTGCCTGGTGTGTTTTCCAAATGCCCATCGAAGTCTTTATAATCCTCCAGTTGAGAACCAATGGCCCAGATTAGATTCTAATCAATGGCTTAGATCATTTGGAATCGATCTTCGTCTTCTTCTAGAAGTTTCACCGACAGTGTATATTAATACCCATTAATTATTTTAATTTCCTAAGTTTAGACTTAGGGACCCATTAGAAATAATTAATTATTTTAATAAAACTATCTCCGGGTGGAATTTCCCAAAACAATTTCTATGTATTGTGGAATACATGTGTCCAAGCCTCTATATAAATTTTGAGACTTAGAGCACATCCGATGCTACCAGAAATCAACATCTTGAGACTCCCATGTATCTAGCCTTGCCCAAATCTTTGATTGATCAAATGTAGGGATTCCTTTTACAGAAAACTATTGTTACTAAACAACAACAAAAAGCCCAACAATAATATGCATTTCAAAGAAATGAAAGTTCATATTCTCGGTTGTTGGTGCATTTCTACCTAACCTGAAATTTAAAACACAACCAACAAACAATTGCCCTCTTCTGTCGACCTAAATATGCATCTCCACTTGGACCTCAGGTTCGCTGAAACGGGTTCAAATTAGTGCACAAGATGTGTCTTCAAGTCTGCACAAGAATGCCTTTAGGAATCAGGATAGATTCAAATCTGCTCAAAAGATACAAAGGATGTTGCTTCAAAAGATACAAAGGATGCTTCTCCAAAACTAAGGATATGTCTGCACTCTCCAAGGTCAAAAGTCTTCACATGTCCAAGTCCACTATAATTTTGTCACAAGGCTGAGATTCCTGCTTCAAGAGGCCAAGAGTACTGCTTCAGAAGGGCTGAGAATTTCGCTTCAAGAGGCCAAGAGTACTGCTCCAAAAGAGGGTCGAAAGTATGCTCCTGAAGGGCTGAGGGTTTTGCTCCAAATGGCCAAGAAATAGTCACCAATCAGCCCGAATTTCTGAGTCTAGGTAGCTTGAACTCTCTCTCATAAAAAGTTGAATTTTAGTGTCATAAAAGGATTGAAACTGAGGTAGAGGTCTGACTTTTCTCAGGGCCAAAGATTGTTGCTCCACAAGGCCGAAGATATGTCACTTCACAGAGCCAACACCATCACCCCACAGAGCCAAAGTATGTCTCTTTACAAGACTGAAGTTTGTCCTTTACAAGCGTTGAGTTATGTCACTAAGATGTCGAGCATTAACCTTCAACGAGGCTGAGTGATGTGCTTCAGAAAAGGGCCAAAAAAAACTCACCAAGAAACCTTTAACCCAAACCAGAAATATAAAACAAAACAGTGCTCCTTCAATTCACCTTCAAGTTCATGAGTTATGAACCTATATCCTCTTCCTCAAGCCCAAAATACTGTGTTCTGTTCAGATGAGGTTGGTTGCACGAATGACGAGGTGAGGTCTTTTATTTATACTAGTTTATACAAGCTGAACCGTCATGTCCTTTTGGAAGCCAACCTGTACTACAATGTTACAGCTACCATTTTCATCATTGGATTATGAATTGTTTTTCCCAAGGGAAGATTATTGTATGATGAATATCTCGCATGGGGTGGGGCATAAGATTCAACATATCAGATAAAGAAACCATCATTTCTCTGCATTAGGGGCATTTCTACATATATTTGATGATAATAACACCATAAAGTGAATCAATGCATTGTGTGAAGTTTGAACATAGAACCAAAAGAGACTTATAAGAACACAAAACATGTTCTTTGCGGTTGTGCTAGTCGGTAGTTACAACCCTAAAGAGTTTGCATCAATTGTGTTTCTTATGAGCATATTCAAGGCACCACCAACAACCAAGTAATAAACAGTGAATGGAATTCACACTCCAAAACTATATTTCTCCATACAACAATATTTAAACTGCATGACGTGAGCTATGAATCTTAGTGCTTCTTCATCTTTGCCAATGGCCCATTCACCCTTTGACATCAATGACAATTCTTCCAACATTTTCTTCATCTTGCTCTCATAAGCTTGATAAGCCTTCATTGACTTTCTGCTTGAGATCTTCCTTTTCTTAATCCAATTTTTTATTGTACTGCTTCATAACCTTTGTCTTCTTGATTTGTGCAAGTAATCCTCAAGTGTGGTCCTTGAAGTGAAAAATATCTTCATTTTTGTCTGTGACAACTTCATCAAATTATTTTTGCATCCTTGATATTACTTTTGATTTTCATGAAGGATCACTTCCAAGATATCTTAAACTTGTTTTGATGAAGTTATTATTGATTTTGACTTCATTGTAATGTCTTGGAATGCCATCATCTTCTTCTATAGGGAAATGTCAAAAAAAAATATCCGTGTTTAAAGCTACCCAATTTTTCAAACCACGAAAAACCAAGAATTATGTCGATTACTTCGTTAAATATAGTTACAACACTGAATTGAGATACACATTCATAATCATCAATTATTACTTGTAAGTCCTTAATTTCATATTGTGCTTTGAAATAAGAAGCATCTTTATTCTCAATTATACTTTGTTCTAAAATTAATAATTGATTTTCCATATCAACATTAATGTAATTTTCCTTATGGTTCTTGCTAATAACAATATTAATCTATTTTCCTTGAATACTCCCTTTTAGTATACATAATCATAACATGCAACAAAGCAACCTTTATAAAAGAATCTCCCTTTCTTCATTTTCAAATTATCTCTTTTTTATGTTTTTTTTATTTCAATAGTTATAATAAACTTCAATACCAATGCTTTTCCTTTTTAATTTACAAAAAAAAAAACATAATGCCATGAAATATATATATAAATATATAATATATAATTATTCTTGATAACGCATTTTTCCTTGGTCTTTTATACCATATTTCCTTGATAATCCCTGTGCCTGGAGTTTAACCCTTTATATCTTTATAATAAAGCTTTGACATTTTGGCTTTCCTCACCATACAAAATAATATTTCCGCTTTGTACTTTTCTTATTTATAATTTATATATTTTTAGAAATGCTTGAAAACCTTTTTTTCTTTTCAAATAATGTTTACCACACACACACACAAATAATCTAAGGCTATCTAAAATAATTAAAAGTAATACTTTCCCAAACATATACTTTTATTAATAAGATAACAGCACCATTAACCAATAGTCATGACCTTACTGTACGAATGTGTATGGATAACTAATTGGTGTGAGATGGTTTGCATGCAAGCCAATGGCTGTAGCATTAATTTAACTGAATAGTGTACGGAATCTCCAATCAATGTGTAATGGTTGTATGGTGGCGGCCAGTGGGACTGCAATGGATGCATAGGGATGTATAGGAAAGAGTACAACCTAAAAATTGGAAAAAAAAGTCAGGTATGATGGCTGAACCGTGTGGCTGTAGAACTGGAACAACTTGGGCTTCATTAAAAAGGGGTGATAGTATGAAATCGTAGATACGAGGCAGGAATTGATAGTGGCATTACAGGATTTGGTACGAATTTGGAAACTATACGAATTACAAATGTGTATGGTGCAATTTCATATTGATTGCAACACGATTTGGTGGGTATACTACAGGTACGGCTGTTGACAATTTGGCTCTTGTGACTTACTTTTCTTCTTATTTTTCCTTCGTATTTTCGTACTTGCAGCGGATTTTTCTTTTCTTTTTTTTTCTAGCTAAGTAATTTTCTTTTCAAAATAAATTTTTAATTTTTAATGGCCACAGGCCTGATTGTGGTCAAAGACCTCTGAATCAGAGAAACTCCAAAATTATTTTGGCCAATGGCTGAAATGAGAAAACAAATTCTCATAAGAGTGTGGCCAAAGGCCAAGATCAGAAACAAAACTCTGATACCAAATATACTTGGAATATAAAAATATTTGTGACAATAGCAAATATATATATATATATGAGTAACATATGATACTGATTAAAATAACGGCTCTTCTATAAATAACTAAGGTAGGAGTGCCCCTTCATAAGAAGTCCACATCTTTTTCAAATGAGACATGTCCTTGTCATGTGTTGTCTCTTCATTAATTATGAATTTATTATTTTATTATTTATTATTAATATATATCTATGTTATTTAAGTTTATAGTATATACACTATAAAGAAAATATCTTCTAAGGATTAAATTATGAAAGCCTTATTGACTCGAGATAATGAATAGAAACCAGACTGAAAAATATAGTTAAAAGAATCATACATACCTGTACCAACCGAGCTAGTGTATCCCGCACTTTATCCCTTGTAATAACTGGGCCTTGGCTCACAGTTGAAGCTGGGGCAAGTGACTGGGAAGGAGCAGGAGGAGGGAAAGGTTGAAGTAGTGGTGCGCCATATGAAGGCTGCAGTGGTGGAAGAGGATTTAGAGGTTGAGCCATTGGTGCAGTAGAAAGAGATAGTGGCATCGGTGCAGATGAAGAAGGTTGTGGCACAAAGAAGGAAGGCTTGACAAGAGTGGCATGACTATTGCTGCTGACTTCAGTTACATCTAAGGGACGAGCAGCCATGTGAACTAATGACACTGACGAAGCAGGTAATGGAGGAGATGATACTGACATTGGAATTAGTGTGGATGAAGAAACTGATGTTGAACGTGCTGGCAAGGGGTGTGTCATGGTTGACGATCTCACAGAAGTCAAGGATGACAGTTCTGGGTGGTTGCTTAAATGTAATGATGCCTGCAAACAGATAAAAGCCATGTGAATCTTACAAGTAGTAAACTGAATAAAACTAATATAAATATCAGATACATCATTGCTGAACAGTGAATACAACGACCAGCTCCAAAAAAATCAAGAACAAATAACAGTAACAGAATTATAAACTTATAAACCATATATATACTTAAATTAGAAGCCACAATTTCACTGCCAATGAGATATGAGATGAAGCTGTAAAATCATCTTTTGTGAGCCCTAAGCTACATTTCCTAAAATGTATCAAGCATGCATAAATATATTCAACCTAGTCATGACATTATAGCTGTCATCTCATAAATCAATCAGATGACAAACTGTTCAAGTTCAAATAGAAGCATCAATAAGAAATAATCCCAGATTCAGAACTTTCACACCCAACTGCCTTTGTAAGAAGAGATTGAGATGCAAAGTGTATGCATAAAAGGGAAAAGAGATTATAGATTAAATTTTCCATGGTTTAGTTAAAACATAACCTCTAAACGACAGATAAACTGAAGACAGATACTTTGTTCTACATGTACCTGATGTATGGCCTTGTTATATACATATATGGTCCTTGAAAAAGGGATAGATTAAATTTTCCATGGTTTAGTTAAAACATAACCTCTAAACGACAGATAAACTGAAGACAGATACTTTGTTCTGCATGTACCTGATGTATGGCCTTGTTATATACAGATATGGTCCTTAAAAAAAGGATAGGCGCTGCGGAAACCCAGTCACAACTGAGAAAGGATCATAATGCATGCCTACAAAGAGATTTTATGTAACATATCAACAGTTCTAAAGATCAAGATGTTCCATTTCAGAAGATGGTTTACTAATAATGATGCAGATTGCCATATACATTAATTTTCACATGTTTCACAAGGATATGTTGAGCTACAAGGATGGGTTTAAACTTTAAAGCTCAAAATATTCCAGGCAGCAATTTGGGCTTAAAAGTAGTAGCGTTATAACAGAGCCAGTTTAAGCAACCATGCACTGACTTTCTTGAATATTACCAAAATAGAGCAATTGCATTGACCTAGCAAAACACACTTAGGCACATATGGGGCCCATTGCCCAGCCCCTCAGAATATCACAGGGAGCAATTTGCGCTTAAAAGTAGTAGCTTTCTAACATAGCAAGATTGAGCAACCATACATTGAACCTCTTCAATAGTATCAAAATAGGGCAATTGTATTGAGCCCACAACACGCACATAGGTGCATATGGGAACCTTTTTTTTTAACTTTCCTTTCCTGAGGCTAGTGCTTCATTTTAAGAGTCATTTCTCTGTTCCAAGTCACCAGTGACAAGTGCTTAAGCACTAGACCTAGTTGACACTTGCTTCTACATCATAATCAAGCTTACGCCCCTATCCATAATCCAAGTCATACTCAAGGAGTTGCAGCTTGCCCCCTCTAAGCTTCAGTGTTTTTCTCTCAGGACAAAACCTTAGGACTTTTATCCTATTACACTAGCCTGACCATTGCACCTCTGAACTCAAAGCTTAGTAGTAAGCACCAAAGTTGTGATAGCACCAAAGTTGCGATAGCACCCTTTTTTTATCGACCATGCTATGGCTTGCATTGTCATTGTCCTAGCTAAATCCTCTGCAACTTGGATCCGCCCCCATTTGAGCAACAGTGACCTAGGCCTCTTGCCTTCAACTCGTGAAGCAACTAGGGATATATTTACTCACCATAAGTATCCCAACCCTAGTGTCTCACTGTGGATTTGGCAAGCAATACTTTCGCATGGGTAGCCATGAGTGAAGTTTGCATTGCACGCTCATCTTAGTGAAGTGCAAAAGGTTAGACTTAGTACTAATTGCAATTGTGATAGTGAGTCCAAGAATTGAGTTGCACAAGCAGTAAAATTTGTGCCTTAGAAAACATCCCTCACTAAATGTCTGGTAGTTCCAACTGGTGGATAAAAACACCCTGGTAAGATCTGTGCAAGCACTATCTAGAAAATGGTAAATTCTACAGCAGATTGTGCCTGATGATATTAACAGAAAATCTACAGTGAAAGAAGAGACAGTCCTGATAACTGAAACCCAGATTTCAAAATGCTGAAGCCCTCATCTCGAACTTTGATGCTGACTAGAATGAGTACACACACACAGCCATAGAAGAAAAAGAATAGATACAGAATGACTACAGAACTGTACACACTATACACTCTTCATTATAATAAATAAAACCAAGAATGCAGCGAGCTTTAATGACATGGAGATGTCTAGTCAGTTACAAAGAATATTCAGACTGCTAGGGCAGTTACAGTCAATAATTACAGGTTATTGGTTACGAGTTATATTCAGCAAATATAATTATAAGCAATAACAGATTCACATCACAAGAACCCTATGATTCAATCATTCCTCTTTTTTCATGTAATTATAAATCAATTAAAATTCCCATGCCTGCCAAATCTGTTGGTTTATCTAGCCATTGCCACAAACATGTATGCTTATACAACAATTTGTCCATAATTATGATTTAAGAACATATGTTCAAATTACACAACAATGACAATGAAATTTCAAGGTAGGTTCACAACATATGTAACTGGTGTGGACAATTAGATGATACTCACTACACAAGCACCAAAATGGCGAAGCATAACAGATAAGTCACCCCCCACACGTATTGTGAATCTTGCGCATCTGACACGAGTTTGACTCATGTCCTACCAGCAATTGATTTCTTGCCTAATTCTCACACAATTAAGACACAAATTTGAAGCTCCCAAAGGATTTGAAATGCAGCTAAGCGAAACTAAGCAATGTTAGAAGGGATTCCAAGTGTTGGGAAGTGGATTTGTCCAAGCCCTACTAATGCTATTAATGGTAATGTTAAATTTTAAGTGAAAGGATGAAAATGATATTCTAAAGGAGAATGTCAATTTCATCCTTTTGCTTAAATTTTTAACATTACCATGAAATGACATAAGATGTTTGCGAGTGGTTTCATATGGAAAAAGTAGAATTTTAGATCCCACTCAAAATCCCGCAGACTTAACACTTTTCAGGATTGGAGGCATTACAATGTTTCCATTGCGGGTTGTCATGTATGAGGGTATTGAACTAGCTTTTAATTAATAGGACCAAGCCCTCTATGTACCATGATGTTGGTGCCATTGATTGTTGAACTCCTCTATCATGACCATAGTAAAAATGCATCAATCAATCAAGAGTCAAAACAGAATCTCGATTTGACATGTTAAGTTTTTATATCTTATTTTAATGCTTAGAGGGTGATGTTCATGGTGAGGAACCTAATATAGGCAATGATTTTGATGATATACAGTACTAGTTATTGGTTGTAGCCTATGTTGCACGAAACGTGGGGCAGAAGGGCGTTTCCGTACGGAAACGAGTACGAAATGCTGAAATGTGTTTGGTACGGCCCTGAAACATGTTTCAGGCCGTACTGCCACGTTTCACGAAGCTGAAATGTGGCCAGTACTGCGTGAAACGCGTTTCAGGGCCGTACGACCCATGTTTCAGCATTTACTTGTGTTTTTTTTTAATCTATTCTTACGTTAGCCTCGTGACTTCTAGTTGCTTCCAGATGTATAAGTAAAAGTGATATTCTCCTTTTTTTTCATTTTCATCCTTTTACTTAAATTTTTAACATTACCATGAAATGACTCGGGATGTCTGAGAGTGGTTTCGCCCTCATTGGATTTCATATGGAGAAAGTAGAATTTTAGAGCTCACTCAAAATCCAGCAGACTTATCTGTTTTTCAGGATTTTAGGATTGGGGGATTGCAATGTTTCCATTGGATTTTATCATGTACTAGGGTATGGAACTTGTATTTAATCAAGAGAACCAAGCCCTCTATGCAGGGGAGACTCCCAATAATCAAGAGAATGTAGGGTACTAGGGTATAAAACTTGTATTTAATCAAGAGCATTAAGGTCGTTCGACTATGTAGGAGGAGACTCCCAATCAAGCACGAGACAAGAAATTAGAAATTTCTCATGGCTGATTTTGGATATTTCTATTTTCATTATGTGATTATTCATGAGTAAATGTGATGCAAATTTAGATACTTATAGTTTATGCATTGACAATTGACAATTTTGTCATAATGTAAAAATTAGAAATGTATCATAATGCCTTTATGATTGCACATATTCTTAATGTCCTAATATATATATATATATAATATAAAATATATATATATAAATATATATATATTCGCATTTCCTCCGCCCGTTTTCCAAAATTTGGGGAGTCGCAGTTCGTAATGCTTCCCCCGTTTGGAAACTCGTACCCGTTTCCCCGTTTCATACAACCTTGGTTGTAGCATGATTTTTATGGACTATACAGACCATTTAGGGCCTCTTTGCTGATGTAATTTTGGTTCAGAGATGGTTTGCATTCGCACTCAATACTAATTTGGCTATATGCATTAGTTGTGTATTGAATTTGTATCACCATCATCTAAATGTTTTATATATTTCATATTTTATGTGTAATTCACTAATTTTTTAAATTATTTAATATATAATATATAATGTGTCATCGGTATCTTGTTCCAAGGGGTCATCACGTCACGTGTTAGATAATTGTATTTTTGTGTCCTACATCTCCTATGTCCTCATGTCAGGTGACTTAGCTAGCAACCTATCTAACAATTTCATATGTGATATTTGTTGCAAGAAAACAGTACCATTTGGAATTGAGAAATCTTATTTTGATGGCTTTTACCATTGTTTTCTTGAAGGTTAGCCTCTAGAATATTTATGGGTGTGACCATTGATATCCAACTGTAACATAGATCGATACCCTTTTATTGGATGTTCCCTTGGGTATAATTCTTATTGACAACCCACTTGAGGTATGAAGTACCATAAACATGAGGCTTCATGCCACCCCGCTTTATTATTGCCTCACAACATGCACCTTGGGCACCTTGGGCATCTAGATTCTATTGCAAGTAGAATCCTTCAATAGCCACAAAAAGGGGCACAACCTAAACTGTTATGAATGTCCAGATCAGAAAGAGCATATTTCATTTGTTTATCATCTCTCTTTCATCAATGTTCCAAGTATGATCCACTGAGCCATCTTTCGTACAGCATATATATGAGCTCACTTGTCTATTACCGCTATGCACCCACAACCTCCCATCCATGACCTCTTCCTGTCTTCCCTTTCCCTCAATCCCCTCAATGATGTTTAAGCTTTGCTCCAGATATGCTATCTAAATGGCACATCCAGTTCCAATACTTTGCAGGGTGGTGCACAGTAGTTTCCACATCTGAGCACAGCATACCAAATTCGGCATTAATAATCTAACTGCAGCGGCATCATATATGCTGAGGTGGATTTTGTTGGTCAGCTCCATTCTTTTGGGTATCTACACAGCCCCTCTTAGCACCTGGTTTACCATGTCTGCAAATGGAGCCCTTCTCATGTGATTTCTCTTGGAGATGTGTTTTACTCTTTGCAGGTATGCTGTGAATCCCTCCACAAGGCATTAGCTACACTAGGCACAATCCAATATTTGCTCTAGCTGGGAAGCCCCCAAATTGGCAGTTGTAGGGGGTGGTAGACTCATTTGGCATTAGTCACAGAGGTTTGGAACAGCACCCCAAAAAAACTTTAGGTCCATTGTGGGTTTTCAAGCCATTGTAATCTAATCCCGGTTGTGGACTATGGTTGTAATCTAATTCAGGTTGAAGGATTAGGGATTTGGATGTGAGGAATACCTAAATATAACAAGGATTATGAGTGTGTGTAATCTAATCGAGCTTAGTGCATTAGAGTTTTGGATGTTGTGGAATACCTAATATTGAATGGTTAAGTTAATACAAAGAGAAGAGAGAGGTGTAGATGGCCTATTCTGTAAGCATTACTAATTGGTCATGTGGACAGTTGTTGGATATCCTATTTCAATAATAAGTTAATGGTCTACTTTCTATTATATGGCTTAAAAAAATTATGTTTTTTTGAAATTGCAAGAACCTAGATGTTAGGGTCCCACCCTAACCCCCTTATTCATGTCATGGGATCACGTCATAGTCAAGAGTCAATAAAGCCCATATTAATATTTGTAAGTGGTTAACCCGCAAT
>APFE030706201.1:0-20165 GCA_000404065.3 Pinus taeda
TTATTATTTATTATTTATTTTATTTTGTTTTGTTTTATTTTTTGATTGATTAGACAATTAAGTTGTCAATTCAATTCCATAGACTATTAGAATAGACTATTAGAAAAAGAAGAATATGAGGATGGGCTTTCATCCACCCTAGTGGGTTATCATAAAAAGGAGAACATGTGGTGGGATTTCATCCATTTATGTATGTAGTTGTCACTAAACAATTTGACCATGAGAACATGTCGTGGGATTTCATCCACTTATGTATGTAGTTGTCACTAAACAATTTGACCATTACCTGAAGGTATCTCCATAACTCCACATTAAGTCTTTATGAAAAAAAAAATAATTGGTTTTGTTTAAATATGATTTAGTTTGACCTAGTAATAAAATACTTATTTTTGTATAAATATTCAGTACCACTTTACATTAAATATTTATTAGCAGTTTTAATAATCATTATTAATTTTTCTAAGTTTGGTGGGTTATTTTAAGAGCATGGGGTGGGCTTGATCCACTCATGTATACCTAAATCAAGAAATTATTTAACCACTACATCAAAGTGTTCTCATAACTCAATTGCTGGCAATTTGTCATAAAAAATATATCGTATTCAATAGTGAAAAAGTCCTCACTTTTACTATTATATCCAATCTCATTTTAAACTATTTTATTTATCAAATTTTATTGTAAGCTTAGTATCTACGAATTCTAGTTGTCATCTTCTACTTGGAAAATCACATAGAGATACTTTTGTCGACACATTTCGAACTAGACACTTTTCGAACTAGCTAGTGTGATTCATCTTGGAAACCGTAGACAAACGTATCTCTCTGTGATTTTCCCCGAAGATTATCCAAAAATAAATATCTTGCCAACTAAAAAAATAAGATGTAGATATTGCATCTTCACTCCATGTTGAACCAAATTAGTGACTATTGAAAATATTTTTCTAGATATTGTGTCTTCACTTCATGTTGGACCAAATTGATGACTATTGAAATCTTTGAGTGAATATATTCACATTTTTAAGGAATTAAACCAAAAATCTTACAAACTTATAACCCTTGATTCTTCTTGGAAAATCTTCCGTCTTGTTCAGACTATTTGATGAATAAGAGTCATGAGGGCATGTGATAATCACACCGGAATTTAATAGTCAATCTTTCGTTTTTAGTTAAAAGTAAATTCTTTGAATGTACACATTCATGTAAATAGTCATTATGTTCCAAATCCTAATTTTGTATTTTAAGTTGTTAAAAACTTATTTGAAACATGCAATCATACTAAGAAAGCGTAATACTTAGAGTCAGCTTTCAATTTCGCTCTACTTTAGCTATGTTCTGATCGATTTTCAAATCTCCTCTGCAATTAACATAGCCATGTATATTTTCTTAATAAAATATATAAAAAAATCTTAAAAAGAGTTATATATATATGAAAAAAAAACCCTCAAAATTTATATATAGTTCTTTGGGGATATTGATAGTCTCGGCGACTTACCGGGCTAACGGGGACTAAAGCTTGGTCATACTTATTGCATCGGTCATTAAAATATTATTTATTTTTTCATTTATTTATTATACGAAAAGAAGAAAAACAAATGAATATTCATAAATAAACCAGTTTTTTATTTGTTTTAATTGCACAACAATTTTGGCATTATTATCATTTTCTAGTTGAAATCTGGGGTGTTCTTTTTTTTTTTTTTTTTTTTTTTTTTTTTGTAATTCGATATTTGGGAGTATTTAATTTTGAAATGGATCACAGCCCTCAAGAACCAGGAGAACACCTCTTTCTTTTTTCTTTTTTTTTTTAAATTTGGTATTAAGATTATTTGAATTTTTTTAAAGGTGGAAATAGATTCACCATACTGGAGAACCTTGAAAACACTTAATTTTTTTTATTTTTATTTTTAATTTGATATTAAAAAAAAAAATTAATAGTGGAAAAAGATTCAGCAAAAATATCTGAAACACCAAAAATTTTAAAACATAATAGCTGTAAGTTAAATTTCCAAAAAAGTTTTCGAAACTTGTGTCAAAATTATGTAGGGAAAACCATTTTTTCTTTACCAAATGGTTAGCCTTTTAGACTGACTTCTTTTTTAATAATTAAATTGGTCTATGTTGGTGAGTTATCGCTTAAAAACCGGCATGTTCGTTGTTGTTGAAGAAAGAATTTTGCGATTGATATTGGAACGGGTGCAGAATATTAAGTTGATGATTTACAAGAGCCAAGTATTTCTGTAATTAAAATATTTTTGGAAAGTTTTTAAAAATATATAATATTAAAATAATTTTAGAGCCATATATATATTATATATATTATATATATATATATATATTATTATATATATATATATATATATTAAAATTATAAAATCTAAAGAAAATATTATAGTTAACATAATTTTTATTAGTGTAGTTGAACTTATAGCCGAAATGTTTTTTTTCACGATAAGTTTTCTGGTTAATTGTAACTAAAATTTGGTAGAGATTTTTAAAAACTCTACTTTAAGTTGTCTAATTTGTAGATTTGGAGTGCTAGAAATGGTTTCCTAGGGTGTTGAATCCATTTATGCATTCAAAATAACCTTTTTAAATAACAAAAAATCACATTCTATTTTTAAATTGTTTTACCTGATTCTAGTGAAAAACTTTGTTTGATATATATACACTAAGCCATTTTTATTAAATTAAACAATAGTTTTTATCAAATAAAATAAAAATAAAAAATAATATATAACTAAAAGTAAAGAAAATATCAAGTCTTACTAGCACAACCAATTGAGGATAGGTCTCCTTAGTAATGCTACCCAAAATCAAACCTCACGAAGATTGTTGCCCAAATATTAACGTGGAAACATGCTAAAAAAGTAAAAAATCTACTCAACTTAGTTATGATATGGCCCAAACCAGGTGTGATCCTAGATGATTTTGACTAATAAAATGACCTGAACAGTTTCTCAAACTACCTATCAAACCAAATTGAAAAAAAAATAAAATAAAACTAAAATATTATCTTTTAATCTCACACCTTAAACGAATATAAATCATAAATACACCGTCCAAAACCATTGACATAGTCAAATCAATATTGTTTAAAACATATTATCATAGTAAAACATCGGACAAATCCGGGAAGTAAACTCACCCTATGGCCCATCTAACCTATTTGTTATGCCAAAGCCTTTATATAAACATGTTCGTGCAAGTAAATAGATACCTAGGGGTGATTTATGGTTTCGGTTGATCTTGAAGTTCTGGCTTCTGATTCATGATATTGCTTCTCTCGCTAAGGGTTAAGGCTGCAATACCATTTGAATCTGAAAGATGAGAACTAACATGGGGATTACTGAAAACCCTAGAATTTGCGAACGCACAGTTGATCAAAAAGTCCCCCATCAACCCCATGAGGTGCAAATCAGTAACCCTGTCAAGAAACCGCGGCTCGAAGATGAATCAACGGAATGCTTTTTGGATCGTCTACCAGAAGACATTGTGCAAGACATTCTGTCTCGCATGTCCATCAGCGACCTCTTGAAAGCTCGGGCTACTTGTCGCGCTTGGCGCCACACCATTTCATTCTGCAAGATATTCCAATTGCTGTACGACCAAAGAAACCGGGAGTCATGGATTGCTCTCACCAGCGATCCCAAGAATACCTACGACTTTTGTCTATTCAACAAAAACCCTAGCAAGTGGTATTTCATCCCGGCTCTCTTTCAATTAGATCGCACTAAATGTTGGCGTCTCCAGGCAGCTGCCGATGGGCTTATGCTTTTCGTAACCACCGAAGGAAAAATTCTGGTCACTAATCACTTAACGAAACAAGTCAGACTGCTGCCTGATACAAAGGTCAGCCCGTGCCTTGGGCTCCAATCGAGTTTGAAGAAAAAACTAGGGCAGAACAAGAACAACTCCGCACCTGGTAAGGTTGTGCAGTCGTCGGTGTCCATCCACCTGGTTGTAGACGCCGCCCAGTTTAAAGTGATGGTGTGGGGAGAAATGAGATCTAATATGGTGCACACTCTTGTTTACAGCTCAGCTACAGACAAATGGACTGTAAGGTCATGCCTAGATATCAACTTCAGATTTTTCAGGGAACCATTCTACTCCACAGCAGTTGGCGACACCATTTTCTTCATGTCAGCAAATCGAGCTATTCTGGCTACTTATAATACAGAGACCGCCCTGTTCGCTCCTCAACAAATGTTTTTACCGTTGGTACCGTGGCAATTATGCACGGCAATGGACAACGTGCAACCCATTAAGCTGCTGGTTCATAAGAGCCAAGTGTTTCTGTTAGGTATCATTTTCGGGTATACATATATTGCACGGCTTTACAAGTTTACACTATTGTGTTGGGGTTATGGCAAGCAACTCCCAATACTAGGATATGGAATCTGTTGACTACGGAGACGTTGGCTACTTCACGACGTCAGCGACCCTACGAGGAGGTAGCAGCGGCGGCGTACGATGGAGAACAGAACGTCATAATTATTCCAAAGACTCTGGGGTGGAAGATTAGATTTTTGAATTTGGATACCAAAGAGTGGACGACTTCCGATGAAGGTAGCCAAGCCTGGAGGTTGTCCACTGGAAATGCAGCACAAGATCAGATAACCTTCTCTGCACCTTTCATGGCTTTTCATATGAAACTAAAGTTTTGCACGGTCATATGATCTGGTCCTAAGTCATTTTCTCTGAATCTTAGGTTAGAAAATTGTTTACCCATTGGCAAATTTTGTTATGTTCAGACATTTTATCATTCCAGTGGAATGAAGTCTTCGGATTTTTCATGGTGTTTTGTATGAATGCTAGGATTGACAAATGCTCTCATACACAACTTTTTGTGTGTTGATACAATGTTCTCATGTATTTGGATTTTAATATAAGGATTTGTGTGGATTATTTTTATCATTTTGTCCAATTCAGTTTAACTTAGGTGGTTTCATAGAAATGCTTCATTGGCAAGTATTCTTATTCGTGGTCAGTAATTAAATGAAATGAAACTTTTAATTTCTAGATTTCAATGGAACAATGTACTTGCTGACTTAGATGGTTTCATAGAAATGCTTCATTGGCAAGTACTCTTATTTGTGGTCAGTAATTAAATGAAATGAAACTTCTAATTTCTAGATTTCAATGGAACAATGTACTTGCTAGTGGTTATATGAATTTGTAGAATTTGAATGAAGTTACAGAATTTTAATGGGGTTTGAAACCAAATTTGTTTAGTGGTTATATGAATTTGTAGAATTTGAATGAACGTTACAGAATTTTAATGAGGGTTTTAAACTAAATTTGTTTAATGATATTGGTTGAACAATAAGTCAGGATTTGAAAAAATTGAGGTGGGTATAAGAATTTGTAGGATTTGAATAAATTGAGGTGGGTATAAGAATCTGTAGGATTTGAATAAATTGAGGAGGGAATAAGAATTTGTATAATTTGAATGAAGTTACAGAATTTGAATGAGGGTTTTAAATCAAATTTGTTTAATGATTTTGGTTGAAGAATGAGGATTTGAAAAAATTGAGGTTTTGCAAAATTTGCTTATTATGTTTATATTGTATGTTTTTTAAGGTTGTCCTGTCACTTGTAATATCAATCTGCAAAATTTGAATGAATTTAAAGAAATTTCAATGAGGGTTTTAGAGTAGATTTGTTTAGTGATATTGGTCAAATAATTAGCCAGAATTTGAAATTGAGTGTCTTAGTGTTATAATATGGGGATTCTTTGATGGTGGGTGGTAGTGACAGGAAAGTTTGTGGTTTCAGTATAGTCATTTTCTTCTTTTAGGATCTGATGTGCAAATACAAACTAAGTATTGGCTAAGGCACAAATTTTAATTCCTTTCTATGTGATGTGTAATGAGAATTGCCCTTTGGAAATATGTTAAAGTATTGGGGATTCAAAATCCCTTGTGGACTAGTTCAATGGAACAATTGCCTTTAAGGTCCTTCATTTAGAATTGTGGCAAAGGAAAATATGTCTCACACACAGCAATATGAGGATGTGAAAGCTATTCACACATTCATATGTTATCTAAAGAAGCTTTATTAGATGCTAGGCTAGTTTTTTTAAATCATTCAATGCACTTCTATGCAACCAAGGGAATGACTTTTTTAATTTCCTATAAAATATCAAAAATACTTTTTTATCCAATGTATTGATATGCAACCAAGGGAATGTCCTTTTAAATTTCCTATAAAATATCAAAAATATTTTTTTCTTATCATATCCATGGTTATATGTTTCCTAAGGTTTCAATAAAACATATTACTCTATAAAATTCAAATGGAGTTAAGGAAGTTTGATATGAAGTTATAGAAATTTGATCGGGATTTGAAACTTATTAGTGTTGGTTTTCTTTGCATAAATGTTTTTATTTTATTAATTGTAATAAAACCTTTTGAAAAGTTCATTATGTTAATATGTTTTAATAATTTCTATTTTTAATTATATATATATATATATATGAATGAATGATTTATGAAAATATTTTAAAATTTCCCTCTAGAAGTATGTTAAAGTATTGGGGATTCAAAAGTCCTTGTGGACTAGTTCAATGGAACAAATAAGGTCTTTCATTTAGAATTGTGGCAAAGGAAAATATGCCACAGAGAGCAATATGAGGATGTGAAAGTCATCCGTACATTCATATGTTATCTAAGCAAGCTTTATTAGATGCTAGGCTAGTTTTTTTTTAAATCATTCAATGCACTTCTATGCAATCAAGGGAATGGCTTTTTTAATTTCATATAAAATATCAAAAATATTTTTTATCCAATGTATTGATATGCAATCAAGGGAATGTCTTTTTTAATTTCCTATAAAATATCAAAAATACTTTTTTACCCAATGTACTGATAAGGGAATGTCCTTTTAAAATTCCTATAAAATATCAAAATTATTTTTTCTTATCATATCCATGTTATATGTTTTCTAAGTTTTCCATAAAACATATTACTCTGTAAAATTCAAATGAAGTTATAGAAATTTGATGAGGATTTCAAATTGATTAGTGTTGGTTTCCTTGCATAAATTTATTGTCATAAAACATTTAGAAAAGTTCATTATGTTAATATGTTTTAATAATTTTTATTTTTAATAAATTATGTTTGTGTGTGTGTGAGAGATTTATAAAAATATTTTAAAATTTAAAAAGTACTTTTTTTGTAAGTCAAGCTTTTATTCATTCATTAAAAGAAGACGAGTACATAGATGTCAAAATGAAAATGGTCTCAACCCGACTAGGTTTATTGACCATTGATATTACCATATTACAAAGAAACAAAAAGAGAGGCATGTCAGTAATACAAAGTCTAATAGGCCAAAAGCACTAAAATACATACAGAACCACAAGGAAACCAATTACCATATTCAATCATCGGAAGTAATTGACGCTTGATTATTCGGCTGAGTCCCTGAAGGGGGAGGAGGGAAATATGGGCAGTTGATATGTTACTTGAAGTGAGCCAGCCATGTTTCCAGCTTATCAACCTTTTCTGCTAGCAAATTTTGCCCCCGCCAAACCACCACAATTCTTTCTCTGACGTGGCATTGAAAGTAATGCAACTGATTGAGCGTGATGATGACAACTTCATGCTCTTCCTTTCCCATCCTGTCACACGCTTCCATATGATCCAGAATAGATTGGAACATGTCACAAAGGGTCGCAGGGTCAATCGACTGACCAATAGTTGAATGCCCTGAGGTACCCGCACGCTCCGACTATTGAAAATGCAATAAGAAAATCCTAATTTAATTTGTGCTTGAACTAAATTAGGAATTAAATTGTAATTCCACATCTCATGATGACTTGTAATAGTTAACTAAGTTAATTTGACTTAGTTAGCTCAGTTAATTCGAGTTGAGGGTCTAAATAGAGTCGTGTAGAGTGTCTCCTACAATTAGAAGCACTTGTTGAGTTTATTTTCAGTTGTAATTATTTAATTCAGTCTAACTGAGTTGAACTCAATTAAACTAGTTCCAAATCATGGAGGAATTAGTGGGATATAAAAAACAATGGTGTGTAACCAGCAACAGTGAGGTGTAACCATCATCAGTGGGGTGTAACTTACTGTAGTGGGGTGTGACTTACTATAGTGGGGTGTAACTTACTATAGTGGGGTGTAACCTGCAGTAGTGGGGTGTAACCTACAGTAGTGGGGTGTAACCAGCACTTATTGGTAAACTGAAGATTCACTCATAATTAACTCATGCATGTCAGATCAAAGAAAGACTAAGTTGAGATTAGAGTTCAGAGACAATGTACTATCTTTTTTATAATCATCTCAATTGTATAGGTGTTTCATGCAATCAACAAAATGCCAAGGAGGATTAGGCAATTCATAATTGTGGGATTTCCCAATTAAATATGGGCTAAGTCCCAAGGGAACAATGCAAGGAAATAGGAGCTTGAAAGGAAACAAAATTGGCTAAGTATTGGCTTGAGCTTGTGTGGGAAGCAGTGAGATAGATAGAGATAGTGCAGAGGTTGCTCGGGCTTGAGAAAAGCATTGTAATATTCTTATTTTTTTATTAATGCAGTATATAGATAGCAGGGGGTTTTAGTTGTAGATTTCCAAAGAAAATCATTATGTTATGTGTGATTGAAGTGTTTCTCTTATATGCTTCATGATTTCTTCGATCATTTATTATTTCTGGTAATAAGTAGAGTATATTCAATTATATTGTTTTAGTAAATTACAATTAGCAGTTTGAATCTACAAGGAATTTCTACATGGTATCAAAGTTGAAACCACTATCAAAGAGTATAACATGAGTTTGTCTTTTGCAAGAAAAATCGAATTTGCAGTATCATACTGCAGAGCCAATACGATGTCGTCTATGGATTGAGACTCGAATATGCCCTTGAGGGTAGTTCGAACTATATTGCTTGGAAGGACAGGATGAAGGTAGTGTTGGAAGAAAACATGCTTAACGAATTCATAAACAAAGATATTTCCAAGCCAGTTGATCCTCAAGATCTGGCAGAGTGGAGAAAGTGTGTGGCAAAGGCGAAAAGGATTATCCCAGAAGGAGTTCGAGATCATATCGTCTCGAACCTCCATAGTAAGGAAACTCCATTTGCAATGTGGAAGGCCTTGACAGACATGTTTCAAAATAATAGTGACCACAAGAATTGGAACTAAAGGACAAGCTCAAAAAGATCAAGATGGAGAAGGGTGACTCAATACCGAAGTACGTGACTAAGTTCACCCAATCTCAAGATGAGCTTGAAAGTGTCGATGTTATAGTTGCTAAAGACGATATGTGAGCCTAGCACTTCGAGGACTTCCCAAGAGCTAGCACAATTTCCGAGACTCAGTTAATGGGAGGGAGAAGCTACCAGAGTGGGATAAATTGTGCTATGACTTGATACAAGAAGAGATTCAGTGGAAGACCAGAGATGGATCCTCATCCAAGAAAGATGATGAGAAGAATTGTGCCTTAGTTGGAAATGTGAAGAAAGGGAAGGGGAAGTCATCCCATTCCAAATCAGATTCAAATAAGGGAGGCAAGATGAAGGACTTATCGAAGATTAAATATTTTCATTGTCACGAGCTGGGACATTATGCCACAAAGTGTTCGCACAAGAAGGCCGATAAGAATTCCTCGGGAGGATCGGTAGGTGAAGCTCTTTCTTCACAAATCGAGTTGGATTTCACCCTCATTTCTTACATGGTGACATCGATGATGGGTACTGTGTGGTACCTAAATAGTGGAGCCTCATTCCATATGACCAAAATCAAATATTTATTCATTTATTCATTGACTTGGAGGAGAAGGACCTCCAGGTGCACATCGAGCTAGGAGATAATGGGAGGTATAACACAGCTGACATCGTATTGTTACCTTTCAGAGGGAGTCTTGTACTCTTGTCACATTAAAGTATGTCATGCATGTTCTAGGTTTAAAGAAGAATTTGGTTTCAGTTGCCATGTTGGAGGACCGTGGTTAAAATGTGATATTTAGGAAGAGAAAGGCTTTCCTTCGTCACATAGGTTCAGGACAAGTAAAGCAGATCGAGGTTCAGGCGAAGAACCTCTACAAATTGGATGTAGAATACTGTGTTTCTTTGAACACTAAAGCAAAGCAGTTGGAACGCTGAGACATCAGTGAGTTGTGGCATAGAATATTGGGTCACTTGAACCATGAAACTTTGAAGATCATGCAACAACTTTCTACAGGACTTCCCAAGGGTACACTAGAGTAGAGAGACACATGCAAAGGGTGTGCATTGGGGATATACACTAAAGCTTCCTTTCATGATAAAGACAAACGAGCACAAGAAATCCTTGATCGAGTTCACCCAGATGTGTGTGGACCATTTTTGATAGCCTCCATGGCCAAGCATAGGTATTATGTAATATTTGTTGATGATTTTTCTCATAAATGTTGGATTTTCTTCATGCAAAAGAAAGATCAAATGTTCGCTAAATTTTTAAAATTTAAACCACTTGTCGAGAAAGATATTAGCAGGAAAGTTAAAGACCTTTAAAGTGATAATGGTGGAGAATATGTGTTAATGAATTCAATAACTTATGTGCATCAAAAGGCATTCGACGGGAGTTAATAGCACCTCATAACCCATAGCAAAATGGGGTGGCTAAAAGGAAGAACAAAAGTATTGTGGGAGTTTCACAAGTGATGTTACATGATCAAGGCCTACCATTGCACTTTTTGGTTCAAGCATGCAACACAATTGTTTATTTGCAGAACAACCCTCATTAAATTCTCAGGATGAGTACACTAGAAGAATATTTTTTAGGTAAGAAACCAGATGTGGCACACTTCATGATCTTTGGTTCATCATTATACTATCATGTTACCAAGGATGCACAGAAAAATATAGAGCCAACAACTGAGTTTGTTCATATTTGTGGGGTACACTGATACACCTCACACCTATTTGGTGTACCTTCCATCCAATAGGATGGCAGTGGTTTGTAGAGATGTGAAGTTCGATGAAGAGAAGGCCATGAGATGTTCCCTTGAGAAGGAGCTTTAGTTACGTGTGGATGAGGATATTTTAGCTCCAAAGGAGGAACCTTAAGATGATGCGGAGCAGCCACATCTAGAGGAGCAGAGAGTGGAAGCACACACTCATGCAGAGACTTCTAGAGATGGAAGGAACCGCACTAGAGAGGCTGACCGATTAATGCATGATGCTATAGAGAATATGGTAGCACCCACATCACAACGTAGCCAAAGGAAGTCACCAGATTGGTACACTGGCTACATGGCTTTGATGAGCGAGAGTATAGAGGTTGAGCCATCCTCATTCAAGGAAGCAGTGCATCAACTAGTATGCGTTGATGCCATGGTTGAGGAGTATGAATCCATTATTAGAAACAGTGTTTGGGAATTGGTCCCAACCGCAATAGACAAGTTAGTGATGAGTTCCCGTGGCTTTACAAGGTAAAGTAACCAACATATGGGAGCGTGGAGAAACACAAGGGCAGATTTGTGGCCAGAGGATCTTCTTAGGTGGAGGGAATTGATTACGATGAGACCTTTGCTCGAGTATCAAGGTACTCTTCAATCATATCTATTCTAGCACTATCAATGCAATGGGATGGAAGATACATCAGATGGATGTGAAGACAACATTCCTCAATGGTATGATTGAGGAAGAGGTGTATATTAAGGAGTCGGAAGGATTTGATACCTTCAACAAAGAGTCGCATGTGTGCAGACTCAAGCAAGCATTGTATGGACTAAAACAAGCACCCCATGCTTGATACACTAGGATTGATAGTTATTTCACTAGGTTGGGCTTCACAAAAAGTGAAGGAGATGTGAACCTTTACCATATTGTGGTTGAAGGTAAATTGTTGATTATAGTATTATATGTAGATGATTTTATTCTAACAGGTGATAAGAATCTGATAAAATCTTGCAAAGAGGATTTTTTAAGAGAATTCGAGATGAAGGACTTGGGGCTCATGCATTACTTTCTTATTATGGAAGTATGGCAAGGAGATGGGGAACTTTTTGTCTCTCAGGGAAAGTATGCCAATGAGATATTGAAGAAGTTCCACATGGAGACTCCTTTAGCAAGTAATTGGAGGAAGGATGATGCTACTTCAGGTGAAGTAGTGGAGGATACTAGTAATAGACATCTGGTGGGTTCACTTATGTATTTGGTGAACACATGACCGAACATGTGTTTTGCAATTAACCAACTTAGTCAAGACATGGTTAATCCAACCAAATTTTATTGGAAGGGAGCTAAATATGTGTTGAGATACCTCAGAGGCACCACTCAGTTTGGTCTTTGGTACAAATGAACAGAGGGAGTGCAGCTTCATGGCTTAACAGATGCAGATTGGGCAGGAAGTCCATCCGACATGAAGAGCACCTCAGGGGGGAATATTCAGTATTGGGTCAGCAGCAGTTTCTTGGTACAGCAGGAAGTAGAGAATAGTTGCACTCAATTCAGCAGAAGCAAAGTACATGGTTGCTAGTTAAGTAGCTTTTGAGGCTATATGGATGAGGAAGATCCTTGTTGGGTTATTTGGTTAGCATATGGATCCTACAATGATTTACTGTGACAATTAGATTTGTATCAAACTCTCTGAGAATCCATTTTTTCATGATCGGTCCAAGCATATCGACATTCGGTATCACCATCTACGAGTTTGTGTGCAGAGCAGAATCATGTTGCTAGATTACATTCCTTCTGAGGAGCAGGATGCAAATATTTTGACAAAGGAATTCTCAAGATGCAAATTCAAGTTTCATAGAGGCGAATCGAGGTAGCAGATAATCCCTTTCTTGTTGAGGGGGAGTATTGAAAATGCAACAAGAAAATCCTAATTTAATTTGTTCTTGAATTAAATTGTAATTCCACATCTCATGAAAACTTGTAATAGTTAACTAAGTTAATTTGACTTACTTAGCTCAGTTAATTTGAGTTCCGGGTCTAACTAGAGTCATGTAGAGTGTCTCCTACAATTAGGAGCACTAGTTGAGTTAATTTTGAGTTATAATTATTTAATTCAGTCTAACTGAGTTAAATTCAGTTAAACTAGTTTTAACTGGTGGAGGAATTAGTGGGAGATCATATATAGTGGGGTGCAACCAGCAATAATGAGGTGTAACCAGAAACAAAGAGGTGTAACTAGCAACAATGAGGTGTAACCAACATCATTGGGGTGTAACTTACTGTAGTGGGGTGTAACTTAATATAGTGGGGTGTAACCTACATTAGTGTGGTGTAACCTGCTGTTGAAATGTGGCAACAAGAATATTCCAATTTTAATGTGTCCTTGAATTAAAATTGAGAATTAAAATTCGAATTTAGTCTCACCACCTGCTTGAAAAATAAGTAATTAATTCATCTTGAGTTAATTAGTTGGAGAAATTCAAGCTAGAAGTCTTTGTAAAGTCATACAAAAGTTATCCCTTAAATTAAGGAAGTTATCCCTTAATTAATGAGATAAGGATGAGTTGTATTTGAGTTTTAATTAGTTAGCTCAGTTAATTGAGTTAAGTCCAATTAAATTAGTTTCAAACAGTTTGAGGAACTAATTGTGAGTTCAGTCAGTTAATGTATGCATGCATGAAACTAGTGTAATCTAGATAACTTAATATTCTCTCATAAATAAGTCATGCATGTGAGTTCAGACAAAGACCCAATTGAGATTAAAAGCAGGGATAGTGTACTATCAGTTGTAAGAATTTTCCTATAAGAAAATCTCTTGCATGCAAAAGGAATTCATTCCTTGAGATTTGCACAATTTTACAGTGTATTGGAGCAGTGTGTGAGATCAGTGTCACAAAAGGTTACAGCTGGAGCACCCAAGGAAAACTGCGCAAGTAAATAGGAGGCTTGGACGATAGAGGAGAAGGCATTTGAGTTGTCTATGTTGTCTATAAGCAGCAGTGAGGGATTTTACTGAGAGCTGGATAGTTGTGAGAGCTAAAGTTGTTTGTAAACCTGAGATATTTCCACTTGTATGATAATACAGATAGCGGGGTTTTTAGCTGAGGCTTTCCCTAGAGTATTTTTTTGTGTTTCATGTATATTGATTCTTCTTCTCTATTATATGTGTTCTATTTGATCTTGCTCAAATCGATTAAGCTTCCGCAAGTTTGATTGTAGAAGTAGATTAAGTATTTTGCTTTAGTTATATTGCATAATCAGGTTAATCTACAGTGAGAATTTTCTACATGGTATCAGAGAAAAGGTGATCAGAGCCGTGAGCAGTATACTAAGAAGGGAAGTTCGAAGTTTGAAGTTCATGGTTGCATGTACAAAATCAAATTCTTATCACACCTTAAAGTTCACCAATGGCATTCAATGGCTTGAGATTCGAGTAAGCTCTAGATGGCAGCTCGAATTACATAGCATGGAAGGATTGCATGGAAGCGGTATTAGAAGACAGTGGCTTGAAGGATTTCATTGATCAAGAAATCCCCAAGCTAGCTGCAGCTAATGCAGAGGAGTTGGTTGAATGGAAGAAGTGTGTGGTGAAGGCGAGAAGGATTCTTCTAGAGGGAGTTCAAGACCATATTGTCTAGAGTCTCCATGGGAAGGAGACTCTATTTTCAATGTGGAATACATTGAAAGACCTATATCAAAACAATAGAGACCAGAGGAAACTGGCGCTCTAGGATAAGCTTCGGAAAATCAAGATGGAGAAGGGCGACACTATTTCTACATATCTAAACAAGCTCACCACCTGCAGAGATGAGCTTGGTAGTGTGGGAATAATGGAAAACGATGATGATATGGTGAGCCTTGCTCTCCTCGATCTTCCAAAGAGATGGAATAATTACTAGGACTCTCTGAATGGAAGAGAGAAAATGTCGGATTGGGAACGACTGTGGTTAGATCTCATGCAGGAGGAGATCAGGAGGAGCACTCAAGATGGTTCTTAATCAAAGAATGATGATGAAGAAAATTTAGCCTTAGCAAGTAAGGCAAGGAAAAGGAAAAGGAAGGCTTCCCATTCCAAATCAAATTCTTCTCATGGATGGAAGAAGATTGACAAATCTAAAGTGAGATGATTTAATTGTCATGAGCTGGGTCATTATGCAACTAATTGCCCATTGAAGAAATCCAAGAAGGGATCCTTAAATGGGAGTTAACAACACCTCATAACCCACAGCAGAATGGGGTGGTCGAGAGGAAGAACAGGATGATTGTGGGGGCAGCTCGGGTGATGCTGCATGACCAAGGCCTACCACTTCATTTGTTTGCTGAGGCATGCAACATGGCAGTCTATTTGCATAATAGAAGCCCACATTGCATTCTTGGGATGAAGACACTAGAGGAAGCTTTCTCCGTGAAGAGACAAAATGTGGGTCACTTTAGGATCTTTGGCTCATCAGTATATTGTCATGTGACCAAGGATGCCGAGAAGAAACTTGAGCCGACATCTAAGTTGGGAATACTTGTTGGGTACACAGATAGACCTCACAACTATCGGGTGTATGTGCCTACCATTCGGAGGACAGTGGTTCGCAGAGATATCAAGTTTGATGAGCAGAAGGCCATGCGAGTTTCCCTTGAGAGGGAGATCCAACTACAGGTTGTGGAGGAACTTTTGGTTCCTAAGGAGGAGGAGCCTCAGACTGATGCGGAGTAGCCACATGAAGAGGTTCCAGGAGTGGAGACATCCACTCAAATAGAGTCTTCCAGAGAGGGATGGAAGCCCACAAGAGAAGCTGACAGATTATTGTCGTATGTGAGAGAGAATGTGGGACAACCATATTCTTAGCGCAAACAGAGGAGGTCACCTGATAAGTGCACTAGATACATGGCCCTTGTTGGTGAATGTGTTGAGACCAAGCCATCTTCCTTTGAGGAAGCAGTGCAGCAATTGATTTGGGTTGATGCTATGGTGGAGGAGTATGACTCCATAGTTCGGAACAATGTATGGGATGTGGTTCCAAGATTGGATAACAAGTCAGTTGTGAGTTCTTGTTGGCTTTACAAGGTAAAGCAAGTTGTTGATGGTAGTGTGGAGAAACATAAGGCAAGATTTGTTGCCCCTGGTTTCTCACAGGTCGAGGGGATGGACTATGATGAGACTTTTTCTCATGTAGCAAGGTACTCATCTACCATATCGATGTTGGCACTATCAGCACGGATGAGTTGGAATATACATCATATCGATGTGAAGACTGCATTCCTCAATGGCAAGATTGAGGAAGAGGTGTACATAGGGCAGCCATAAGGTTTTGATACCTTTGATCGTGAGTCGCATGTGTGCCAACTCAAGCGAGCTTTGTATGTGCTGAAGCAAGCACCTTGTGCTTGGTACACCAGGATCGCCAACTACTTCACCGGGTTGGGCTTCACAAAGAGTGAAACGGATGTGAACCTATACTAGATCATGGTAAAAGGTAAGTAGTTGATCATTATTCTTTATGTTGATGATCTCATATTGGCAGGTGATGATCAGTTGATCATTTCTTGCAAGGAGGACCTTGCAAGAGAATTTGAGATGAAAGACATGGGTCTCATGCACTACTTCCTTGGCATGGAAGTGTGGCAGAAGGATGGGGAGTTTTTTATGTCTCAAGGCAAGTATGCCAATGAGATACTCAGGAGATTCCACATGAAGAATTGCAAGCCCATGCAAACTCCTCTAGCAGGTAATTGGAGGAATGAGGATGCTACTTCAGGAGAAGTAGTAGAAGCTACTGTGTATCGGCAGCTTGTGGGTTCATTGATGTACTTAGTGAACACACAACCAGATTTTTGCTATGCGATGAACCAGCTGAGTCAAGCTATGGTTCAGCCTACCAAGATGTTTTGGAAGGCAGCTAAGCATGTTTTGAGATACCTTAGAGGCACATCTTAGTATGGATTGTGGTACAGACAAATACAGGGAGTGAAGCTATAGGGATACACAGATGTAGATTGGGCAGGGAGTCCATCAGATCAAAAGAGCACATCAGGAGGAAATTTCAACCTTGGGTCAGCTGCAGTTTCTTGGTACAACAGGAAACAGAAGTCGATTGCACTCAGCTCAGCAGAGGTTGAATACATGGCTGCAAGTCAGGCAGCATGTGAGGCCATTTGGGTGCGGAAAATTCTAGTTGGTTTGTTTGATCAAAGGATTGATCCAACTGTGATCTATTGTGATAATCAAAGTTGTATCAAACTCTATGAGAATCTAGTATTTCATGATAGGTCCAAGAAAATCGACATTCGGTATCATCATTTCAGAGACTGTGGTGGTGAGGAGGATCATGTTGTTGCAGTATATTTAGACCGAGGAGCAATATGCTGACATTTTGACTAAGGCATTGTCAAAGGGTAAATTCAAGTTCCATAGAGACAGGATCGGCATCGCAGATAATCCCTTTCTTTTTTAGAGGGAGTGTTGAAATGTGGCAACAAGAATATTCCAATTTTAATTTGTTCTTGAATTAAAATTGAGAATTAAAATTCGAATTTAGTCTCACCGGCTACTTGAAAAATAATTAATTAATTCATCTTGAGTTAATTAGTTGGAGAAATTCAAGCTAGAAGTCTTTGTGAAGTCATACAACAGTTATCCCTTAAATTAAGGAAGTTATCCCTTAATTAAGGAGATAAGGATGAGTTGTATTTGAGTTGTAATTAGTTAGCTCAGTTAACTGAGTTAATTCCAATTAAATTAGTTTCAAACAATTTGAGGAACTAATTGTGAGTTCAATCAGTTAATGCATGCATGCATGAAACTAGTGTACTCCAGATAACTAAATATTCTCTCATAAATAACTCATGCGTGTTAGTCGAGACAAAGACCCAGTTGAGATTAAAGGCAGGGACAGTGTACTATCAGTTGCAAGAATTTTCCTATAGGAAATATCTTGCATGCAGAAGGAGTTCATTCCTTGAGATTTGCTCAGTCTTACAGAGTGTTGGAGCAGTGTGTGAGATCAATGTCACACAAGGTTACAGTTGGAGCACCCAGGGAAAATTGCACAAGGAAATAGGAGGCTTAGAGGACAGAGGAGAAGGCATATGAGTTATCTATTTTGTCTATGAGCAGCAGTGAGGGATTGTACTGAGAGATGGATAGCTGTGAGAGCTAAAGTTTTTTGTAATCCTGAGATATTTCCACTTGTATGATAATACAGATAGCGGGGTTTTTAGCTAAGGCTTTCCCTAAAGTATTCTTATGTGTTTCATGTGTATTGATTCTTCTTCTCTATTATATGTGTTCTGTTTGATCTTTGCTCAAATCGATTAAGCTTCCACAAGTTTGATTGTCGAAGTAGATTAAGTATTTTGCTTTAGTTATATTGCATAATCAGGTTAATCTACAGTGAGAATTTTCTACACCTGCAGTAGTGGGGTGTAGCCAAAACTTATTAGTAAACTGAAGATTCACTCATAATTAACTGATGCATGTCAGATCAGAGAAAGACCCAATTGATATTGGAGTAAAGGGATAGTGTACTAAAAGTTGTATAATGATCTAAATTGTATAGGTTGTGCATGCAATCAAAGAAAGGCATATGAGGATTTCACGATTCATAATTGTGGGATTTCACAATTAAATATGGCTAATTCCCAAGGGAGCAATGCAAGGAAATAAGATCTTGACAAGGAGTAGAATGGATAACTATTGGCTTGAGCTTGTCTGGGAATCAGTGAGATAGATAGAGATAATGTAAAGGTTGTTGGGATTGAGCAAAGCATTATAATCTTCTCATATTTTCTGATTAATGCAATATACATAAAGCAACAGTTTTTAGTTGTGGTTTTACCTAGAAAATCATTGTGTTATGTGTGATTGAATTCTTTCTCTTATATGCTTCATGATTTCATTGATATTTTATTGTTTCCACTGATGAGTAGAGTAGATTCAAGTCTATTGTTTTAGTAAATTACAATTAGCAATTTGAATCTACAAGGAATTTCTACACTGACCTGCTACTCAGTCCATGGAGACCCACTCCACAGTCATGAACAACACAGCCACCCCACTAAGACCCTGCACCTCCCCTACAATCATGACCTTCACCCAATTCCATAACCATTCCACCTTTAGCTCTCACTCCCTACTTGAGCCTTGCAGTAGACTGACCCCTCTGTGACACCTTCTCCAAACTACTCGAACTGCCCCAGTTGGATGAGACACCTGACTTCTAAGAGTGGACATGATAACTCCTCAGAACAAGTTGCATGATACAAACGCAGAAGGACACCCCCTGAATGAGACCCACTATTCGTTGCTCACCCTTCCACCACACCAGATGCTAGTAAGGGCCTGGCTCCAACCGTGTAATAACCAACAACAACCACCCCTGAAAAATAGCCGCCACCACCTGCAAACTTAGAAAGAGGAGATTTCGACCACATTTGGCTTCCACACCATCCACTCTACCACCTCTACAACTGCTTTTACATAGAAATACCATAGGGTAGAAACACTAGCCTCTTGACAACACCCCAGATCGCAGAACCCCGAGAGCCCAACCAGGACCAAGTTACACCGAGAGCCAATGTCACCAAACACTTCAGGAATCCTCGGAAACTAATAAAATCCACCTAGATAAACATGCAACAACCCAAGCATCCAACTGCATATGAAGCAGACCAACTAAGAACCCTGCTATCACCTTTATCAATAGAAATCCACCCCGAGACCTAGGAAAAATTCTCCCAATAATCAAACAATAGAGAGAACAAAGGATAGACCATAAAGAGGAGAAATAACAGAGGGCTCACCGTGATCGAAGGTCCATAACTCCAATTCAACCACATAAAACCTTGAGGCACCACTCTATAGTGCGCCACTAAAAAAGATACCAAGACCAACCACCCTTCCTTGAGCGAATTTTGCAACACGAAGACTGGAACAAAGAAAAGGACCCCAACAGACAAACTTTTAGCTTTCAAAGAGCATACCGAGTGGGTGGAGCGACGACATAGAAATCGCCACCACTCCAAGATTACCCGAGTTTCAGAAGACCCATCCAAATTGCAACAGCTCAGAGCAATATCATGCAGCCTCCATACAACAAGCCCCATATAAATCTTACTAGTCCATGCATGCGTCATTAAACTCCCGACCTTACCAGCACGACTTCTAGTGGGGGTCAAATGAAATTTCCCACGCTTCAGATAACATTTCATCTTACGTCTTATATACCGATAGATTAGATGCGTTGTCCTCCTCCCCATCTTCCTTCTATGGTTTTTCATT
>APFE030706201.1:21003-50138 GCA_000404065.3 Pinus taeda
ATATATGTATCAAAAATTAAAAAATATAAAAAATATATATATTTTTAAAAAATCGCTCCGAGATTCGCTCCCAAACCGAGAGCTTCTGAAAATGGTCGCTCCCGCTCCCGCTCCCAAGTAACATTGGATAGAACCATGTCTTTCTAGAATGATCATCAATGAAGGTCACATAAAAAATGTGGCCTCCAAGAGATTTGTTAGACATTGGCCCACACACAATCGGAATGAATGAGGTATAATATTTCCTTAGACCTTGTATCACTACTTGTAAAAGGTTTCCTTGTATTCTTTCCCAAAGCACATCCCTTACATACTCCTTTACGATCTTCCTTGATGTTGGGGATGCCCTTTACCATTTGACTAAGTAAGGGTATTATCTTGTAATGAATATGTCCATATCTTCTATGCCATAGTTTGATAGGATTGATCTCCATGTGAACTAGGACTTGAGGAGATGGTGTTATAACTCTACATAGCTTCCTTCACGAACTCTAATAACTTTTGCCCTTTCAATACTTGAACCCTGTCCCCAAACCAAAACTTTACCATCTACAAAGGAAACCTTATCTCCTTTATTTTCTAAACAAGAAATTGAAAGTAAATTCTTTTTCAACTTGGGACATAGAGTATATTGTTGAGGTGTAGCTTTGCTCCACTTTCCAGACTCAATGATGTAGACCCAAGGCCCTTGACTGCATAATTGTTGTTGTTTCCTAGCTCCACTGCATGTGATGATTGTTCCCTTGATAGAGTATGGAGTTATCCACTTTATCCCATTATATGTTATTAATTTTAGGTATGTTCTATGCTTAGAGCAATTTATTTCAATTTTCCAATATCTTTTCTAGATTAGCAATCACATCAACATTAAAGTAAATTGCAGATAGAACATAAACATAGATTGCAAAAGACAAGCCAAGACAAGAGGACACAAGATGTGGCGCTAGCCAGGGACAAACCCCAATGTGGAGAAACCCTTGATCAATTCTTTTTATACGTTCTTCAATAGTTCAACAAAGAGAGAGAGAGAGATAGTACATATACAACAGAAGTCAACACTTTGACTTGTCTAAATAAGAGCATAGATCATCTCTAAGTAGATGATACATGACGTAGCTGAACTCAGTATTCTCCTAGGTGACTCCATCACCATGCAGGACCTATCATTGTGCCACTCCTCATCATCCGATTGCACCTCACTGTGTTGCACCATGCTGCACCCATCATTACTATGCTGCAACTCATCATGCTTTACCAATCATGACTGTACTCATCACTGTACAGCATCATGTATTATTGTTGTCCCAATGTGCTTGTTGCACCATGTTTGTCATGTTGTACCATTTTGTTTGCAGCACCATGCTTGCTGTTGTCCCATTGAAGCATTGTTGCTGCTATCCCAATGTGTTTGCAGCACCATGCTTGTTGCCCCAATGTAGCATTGTTGCACCATGTTGTCCCAATGTGTTATTGCTACCACATGTCATTATTGCTATTATGTTACCCATGCATCTTGCTGCACTATCACATTAGTATGCATTCAAACTTCATGGGTCACCTTGTTGTTGCCGCTATCCCATTGTGCCATCATTGCACTATGTCATCGTACTACTAGCACTACTGTGCCACTGTAATCTAAGATGTTGGTAAGAACTTCTTGTGACTGTATATATAATCTCCTCATAAATGAAGAGACCTCTCCAATGACCCAACACAAGTAACCATATATGGGCAATGTTTTGGTCACTGGTTAGGGCTCCCACAACCTAACAGTCATGCCCAAAACACCTTAACTTATACAGCCTCCTTTCCTCGTCAAGTTATGTGACCTTGTTGTTTGAGGAGGCACCAACAGCTCTATGTTTGACCCTCAAAACAACACCTATAGGCCTACGGCCTAGTCACAACAGAAGGTCCCTTTACTGAGCTGTTACAAGAGATATCCCTACATTTTCTTTCCCAGAACAGTCCCAAATTATGGCAGCCATCAACAAGGTACTTCGGCCCTCCTTCCAACACTCGCTCACCTGAATAACGTCCCTACAACCTCTCACTGGCCTAACTTCGTTACTGTGGCTAGGGCATGTTGTAACTCTCCTTCACTGCGGCTAGGTATAGCTTGTTAAGGCCTCCTCTATAGCTGCGTCTGGGGCTTGTAGTATCCTTCCTTGACTGCGGCTAGGTAAAGCTTTTTAAGGCCTCCTCTATAGTTGTGTCTAAGGCATGTAGTATCCCTTCTTCTTGACCCATCTTCTAGGTTATGTGTAGAAGCTATGGTTGTGCTAGGACTGTGGCTAGGGCAGATTGTTAAGCCTCCTCTCCTCCTTCGTCTTGGGGCTACTTCCTCCTAGATTTCTCCCACACTAAAACCCAAAACAAGTGGAGAGAAATCAAGAGTGAAGTGTGTGTGAAATGACTCTCAAGTCATCTCCTTTTATGCTAAAATGTTGAGCATGTGTGGGGTTTATTTGGTTGCTAGCCAACCTTGACGAATTGTCTTATAACACAAATAAATTCATAACTCCATGAATACTTATCGGAATCGGATGATCTTTAGATAAATCCTACACCTCTCGATGAGAGGAGTCCAAGAAAAATATCAGTGGCCATAAATGAAATGACGCACATGGAGTTTGGCCTTAGTTTCCAATTTTAACATATGTCTTGATGCTCTACTATCAATGATTCATGGATTGTCATCATCAAGAGTACATCTAAGTGTAGCCAAGAATCTGTCACTCTTGACTTTCCTAGATGTTGTAGATGATCCTTCCAATATAGCTTCTTGCAATTCTCACAATATTGAATCCCATCTTTAAGTAACTTGCCATAGAGGGAGTAACCTTCTCTTCCAAGCCAACAAAGTCATCTCAAACCTTCTTCGACCTTAACTTTGAAACCATGTTGAGAAATCAATGCTTATAGGAATTAGGGTTTGATTCCTCTTTCTTGATAATTACTTGTGAATTATGTTAGCTTATTTTATTTCTTTCTTAGTTTGTCTTTCATCAAGCAATTACCAAATTATATGTATATGAAGACCACAAGAACACGAAACACAAGATGTAGGTGCTCAACTAGGGCAAAACCCCTACAAGGGGAAAACTCAGTCAAAAAATCTTCCTTCAATAGATTCAAATCAAGATGAGACACTTCCAGACTTCTTAGACCTAGACAAAGACCTCCTCCAACCACCAAGTCCCCTTCAATAGATGATCCTTGACAAAACTCCCAAGTGACAGCTCCCCAGCAACAACGTCAGTCCAAAATTTCAGCCCCCCAGCAACAAAACTTTCATCCCTAGCAACAGAATTTCAAACCTACAGTAGACAGAATTTCAGCCCCAACAACTGCCCAGAAACTTCGCACATGTGAGAGATAGATAGCCCAGAAACTCGATTTAGATCTTCCTCGCAAATTTCATCCTCCATCTACTTTGCTCTTTTTCTGCCTCTCTTCCTTGAAGATTGAACTTGTTGAGTGAATATGACAAATAGATCGAATTGTCTCTCCTTATATAGCCTTTTTGTTGGGTCGAATTGCCCTAATGTAGGCCAACTTCATGGGGACAAGGCTAACTTGGTGTGGAGGTGAAAAAAACTGACTCAAAAATAATTCTTGTTACATGATACAAAAGCCCAACAAGGGTCTAATAAAAATGACGACGACTCTAATGACTCAAGACAAAACCTAGAAGCCTTCAATTATGAAAACTGAGACTAGTTACATTCTTCAACAAGTTTCACTTCGTAATGGTAATAAAATAAATCTTTTTTTGAGGGAGCTTGGGGTTTTTCCTGTTGGTATCCCACCTTGTCATTTGGAAGGAGAATTTTTTGGTTGATCGATCACTAACTTGCTAGATTAGTTTATTTTCTTGCATTATCTAATTTCTAGATCTAGTTTATAATCTTCATTTGCAGTGAGTTCTAAATCACTCATCATTTAATTAGCTTGTTTTGATTTTATTGAGTAATTTGGTTAGCTACTTGATCTAATTGCCATTTTCATTAGTGTGGTCTTAAGTTTATTGATCACATTTATTTGTGCTTCATTGAGGAAAATTATTTGCTTCATTGATCATTAACATAAGCTAATTTCATTATTTGATATCATAATTTGTGCTCAAATTTCTAATTAATAATTTGATCATTAAAGTGAAATGATATTTTTCTATTGATAATTTTAAGAATATTTCTGAAGCATCTCATTTCCAATTGTATCTCACTTGAAGCACTTGATTACTTAGAATCTACTTGCATTTTAGATCTCTCTAAAATTAACCTCTAAGTATAAATTCAGTTGATAGACATCTAGGACAACTTTCCCTAACTGTCATTCAATCTCCCTAAATTTGAGTTTGGAAAAAAGGTTGAAACGTGTGACCTCGCAGTTCTCTTATGGTCGAAACCCTTGTAGGAACGAAGGCAAACGGGTTGTATTGAAGTCCTAAGGGTGTATCGTTAATGAGACCTTAGCCTTCTCACTTTGCCTTCTTGCAACCACCTCACTCTTTACCATGTTGAAGCACTTGAGGGGAATCAAACCATAGATTAGCCATATAATAAAATTTAGCAAGACCACTTGATCTCACACACTCACTAATAACATTTTCCCATTTTGCAATTGGTTATACTACAATTTGGATTATGAGCTTGTCATTTACTTGCATATTCTTGTACTTGTTAATTCATTTTCATGTGCTCATGTTAATTGTTCTTTAGTATTATATCTTACTAGAGCATCTCTTTTAAAGTACAAGTTTTCTTCTCTTGCAAGTTCCATTTCAAACACTGTTGCTCATATCTCCAAGTTGTATGTGACCTATTTTTCACTAACGCCTGTTTTGTAACTCACTATTCTTGTAACTTGAAAATCATATCTTATTTGCAAGTATTGTGATTTTTCTTTGAGCATATATTTCTTGCAAGTTATATTTAAAAGCACTGGTCTAATCATAATTTGTCTTGCAGGATATCTTGTTGATTTCATTGAATTTATCTTGTTAATGTTTATGTGCTCATAAACATTCATACTCGCTAAATTAAAGTTATATAGAATAGTGATTGTTAGTTTTTGTAGTGTTGAATGTGTTCTAGCCACGAAATTTGGTGGAGAGGCTAGAATACATGAGATCTCCAATACCCAAAAATTGTTTCTGGAAATTCCACATAGAAGTGACTTAATTAGATTATTAACCAATTTTTTAAATGTTTCCTAAGTCTAAACTGAGGAAAAATAGTTAATTAATCAGTGTTAATTAAGATAAGGTGAGAATCATCTAGAAACTCACACGGATCGATTCTTAGATGATCCTAACCATCGATTAAGTTTTAATCTTTGTCATTGGTTCTCCAACAATGGATTATAAGAGGAAGTCGATGGGCACTTGGAGAATACACTTGAGAACACTTTTGCAGTTCGATTTTCTTGGCAAATCGATTTCCAGAGAGCAACAGTGATTGTTGGAGAGCCAGAGATCGAAGCAGGGTCAGTGAAGGCAGAGACAATGATCCAAAGGAAGTTTTCCAAATGCGGGGACGCAACAACAAGGGGTCGAGTTATTCCTAGTGAGGCAGCGTAGAGCACTGCGTAGTTGCTTCAGAAGCAATTCGATTTTGTTGAAGAGAAATTTGGTTTCAGTACCAGAGGCCGAGGAGAGGGTCCAGAGTGTCGGGGAAGCGATTTCCTCAAGAAAGACAGACAGAATGACTTCATTAGAGGCAGTTCAAAGGCTAGACGTCAGAAGGTCTACGCAGTGAAGCATAGCTGCTGACGCAGAGGGTCTAAGAGGACGAATTTCTGAAGAGAATTTGTGTCGGGATTGCTTGTGGAGGAAGGGTAATTCCCTCAGATAATTTCGCCCAGATTTTCTTCTTGTTGTTTGGATTGCCATTTGGGCATCCATAGATTGTACTCAGAATTTCACTGCTGCATAATAAAAAAAACCCTCATTTGTTGCACCGATTTTCCCGCATTGGGTTTTTTCGAGGACGTTTGTCCAAAAACAATGGTGTTAATTTTTATGTGTGTGTGCTAGTATTTTCTCAGTTCCAGCGCTATTTCTTTTCCGTGGCTTTATTTGTGAAGGTTGCGGTGTGTTTATTTCGATGTTTCCGTAGCAATAAACTGAATAATTAATTTATCAGTTAGAAGAAATAATACCAGTTGTTGCAATAGGATTCTAATATTGGAATTTTCAGATGGTATCAGAACGTATTTGATCAGTTGGGAAGCTTAGAAGTGAAGGAAGGAATTTCGCTATTTAGTGAGAACAACAGGCCAAAATTCCTAAAGGCAACGCAGTCCATTTCCAGGTAGGCCGAATTTCTTGGGAGAATTTGATTTTTCCAGTGCAAAGAGGCAGAAAAATTTGAATTTCCAGTTTGAGTGATTCTAGCAGGTAGAGGGAGCAGCAGTAGATCAGTTTTTGGCTGAGCAGATTTCGGGTTGGATGTAGATAGTTTTGTTGTAAGTTACAGAAGCAAAATCTGCATTGGGTGGAAGAGGAAAGCACACATAGTAGAGGGAAAATTTCTCTCAAGGAACTTCGAGTCTCAGAAGTTCGATATTTCTAATTGCAAATTGGCAGTAGCAGCTAGCAGAGCCACACATTCTAGAAGGGAGTGCAAATAGCAGAGCAGCAACCGAACACATGGAAAGAGGGAGTTCTCAACTTGATCTGAGATTGCCACAGGTCAGCTTAGAGATCCGGATAGATTGGAGGGAGCCTCTAACTATGTCATCTGGAAGGCTAGGATGTCCTTTCTTCTAGATGAATATGGCCTGAAAGCCTACGTAGACAATATGGTAGTAGTTCCCCAGGATGAAAATCAACTGAAGGAGTACAAAATGGAAATGGTGAAGGAGAATCGGATGGTGTCCGAGATCATATAGTCTTGCATATTTCTAGCAAGAATACTATTAGGGAAATGTGGGTAGCTCTCTCCACGCTATATAAGAGTTCTTCCGAGCAGTGGAAGACGTTTCTCCAAGAGAAGCTGAGAACCATCGGGATGCAGAAGGGTGAAGGCATAGATCCCTTCCTCACTCGAATTCAGGAGGTCTGTGATCAACTAGTTGTCATTGGGGAGGCACCCCAACCTATAGAGCTTATATGATTGGCACTAAATAATGTCTCAGAGGACTGGCAAGTGTTTGTCCAAAGCATATTGGGCATAGACACTTTGCCTGGTTGGGACAAAATGTGAGCCGATCTGCAACAGGAGGAGTTGAGTCGAGCTCTAGTAAAGAGCACCATCACCGGTAGCAGCAACAAGGTCGTGAAGAGTGAGAAGGAAGAGGAGAATGTGCTCCTTGCATCGAAGGGCCCCAATCAGGGGCAGGGGAGCAAAAGAAGTAGAAGACCCTGTCAAAGGTCAAGTGCTTCAGATGTGGTGAGCTTGGTCACTACTGTACGCAGTGTCCTCTCAGGAAGAAGGACAAGCAAGAGAAGCAAGACCAAGCGGCAACATTAGCCGAAATAGACAAGTTGTCCTCTAGGTTGGAGGAAGACTTCACTATTATGGCAGCCATACCTCCAGGAGTGAGGTGGGGCGACATGGAGTTGTAGTCTAGAATTACAAAGATTGGGTAGGATCCTTGAGATGTCCTCCTCATGGATCTTTACCTTGCTATGGGGGCTCACAGTATTCAGTAGCTGGATGGATCAATGGTAGTAAATGCAGTCAATACCAGAGTGACAGTTGCAAACTAGCAGCAGTCAGATGCTGAGGAGCACAGTGCAATGTTGACAGCAAAGCAGGTGGCTCAATGCAGAGTTGGCAGCAACGTAGATTCTTCAGTGACAATGCAGATGCTAGTAGCAGTAAGAGACTTGGGAGACAGATGCATCATACTGAACACAATTGATTCAGTATTTTGAATGATTTTCAGTTGCAACAGCAACAAATGAGAGGGAGTTGCGGTGCAGATCCAGTGTTGGCAGCAGTATGGCAGTGTCAGCAGCAGCACAGATGCAGTATCAGAGTTGCGCAGTAGTTGGTGGGCAGAAGCAGCCAGACATCAACAGCATGATAGGAGATGATACAGAAATAGAGTGTTGTGCCAGGGTGTGCAGCACTAGAACACATTCCTCGCTAAAAGTTAGTGTTAGTTTTTGTACCGTCGGATGTGTTCTAGCCACGAAATCTGGTGGAGAGGCTAAAATACATGAGATCTCCAATACCCAAAAATCGTTTCTAGAAATTCCACCTAGAAGTGACTTAATTAGATTATTAACCAATTTTTTAAATGTCACCTAAGTCTAAACTTAGGAAAACTGGTTAAGTAAACAGTGTTAATTAAGTCAAGGTGAGAATCATCTCAAAACTCACACGAATCGATTCCAATATGATCCTAACCATCGATTAAGTTTTAATCTTGGTCATTGGTGCTCCAACAGTGGATTATAAGAGGAAGTCGATGGGCATTTAGAGAATACACTCGAGAACACTTCTGTAGTTCGATTGTCTTGGCAGATCGATTTCGAGAGAGCAACAGCAGTGTTCGGAGAGCCAAAGATCGAAGCAGGGTCAGTGAGGGGCAGAGACAGTGATCCAGGGAAAGTTTTCCAGATCCACGGAGGCAACAGCAAGAGACTGAGTTATTCCTAGTGAGGTAGTGCAGAGGATTGTGTAGTTGCTTCAGAAGCAATTCGATTTTGCTGGAAGGTAGAGGGTTCAGAGTGCCGGAAAAGCGATTTTCTCAGCAGAGACAGGCAGAATGACTTCATCAGAGGCAATTCAGAGGCTAGATGTCATAAGGTCTGCGCAGAGCAACGCAGGGCTGATGCAAAGGGTCTAGGAGGAGGAATTTCTGAAGAGAAGTTGTGTCGGGATTACTTGTGGAGGATGGGTAATTCCTTCACATAATTTTGACCAAATTTTCTTGTTTGGATTTCCAGTTGGGAATCCATAGATTGTACTCGGAATTTCACTACTAGATAATAATAAAAACCCTCATCTACTACACCGGTTTCCCCACATTGAGTTTTCCCGGGGACTTTTGTCCAAAAACAACGGTGTTAAATTTTATATGTGTGTGCTAGTATTTTCTCAATTCCAATGCTATTTATTTTCCAAAGTTTTATTTGTGAAGGTTGCAGTGTATTTATTTCGATGTTGCTGTAGCAATAAAATGAATAATTAATTTATCAGTTAGAAGAAATAATACCAATTGTTGCAATAGGATTCTGGCATTGGGGTTTTCATAGTGATCCCTACTAACTGTCTCCTAGGACTTGTTATCTCTAACAAGTATTCTTTTAGATATCTTCTTTAGGGACCACCCCCCTTATAGCTAGGTGAGAGCTTAAACGGAGAGAGCTGGGAATAGGTGACAGACCCTTCTCTGTGTGTTTCGCCTTTAAATCCACCTAATGGGATTGAGGACTTTTCCCACATTAATCCAAGTGTGCATCTTAGGCGATGACAAGGGATTCTGACAATGCTATACCATAGCGATACTCAACAAGAAAATAGTGTTAAGCGAGAAGCTCAAGAGCACCGATATGTCCAAATCAGATACCATAGCATCTTATCTCACCAAGAGCAGATAGGTTCATGATAAGTTGACTACAATTGGGTAGGTCGTGTCAGAAGAGCAGTTCATGAGGACAACTATAATATCCCTTACCAGAACATCTTGGAAAACCCACATTTATTTTTGTTTATTTATGTTGGTTCACTGAGGCATTTTAACAAACATTTTGGGTGCAATGTACTGTAGGTAACTTTCTGAAGTTTATTTCAAATAAACACATGTACCCAATGGAAGCTTCAAAATAACATTGGCTGGTTGAGCATTTGAGTAATACATTTCATCAAATGGTTTGAAGATCTATGGCTGCAGGTACAATGTCTTGAATTTACTTAAAGGAACAACCACAATATAAGTCAATATTCATGGACATACTCCAAACTAACAAAAGATTATCTATATAATGCTCATAATCACATAGACCACACCAGAAATGAAAAACACAGCCAATGTAACTTCAATCTAGGAGCTGATCTATTAATTATTACAACACAGTGGTAAGAGAAACCTGGTCACAATAATTTCCTCAGGGTTGTAGTATTTTCCCTTAAGATACCAGCAGCAAAATTCACACCAGACAGCACCTATATCAGTGATTCATTACTTCAGCCAACCCACAGGTCAGTTAAGCAGCTTGGATAGATATTTCAGAGGGCACATCAACCTCCCCAAGGTAGCAGCTCATTCCACATTCATTGCTATTACTCCAATGATTCGGTCCAATGGAGGAATGATGCAATTTACCTTAAGACAAGTCTGCTGCCATGATAACCATGTGGCCCACTAAAATATCAGATCGGAAATGGAATATCAGTCCCCTTATAATGAGCTGCTATAGGCATACGAACAGTGATTTTCTGATCTGGAATAATGACTCCTTGACTTAGTAATTTAATCCCCTTAGACTGTTGCAATATCTCCACACAAAAACTACTCTGCCTCACCAAAATAGCTCCTGAAAGCACAGGTCTGATGCAACAATAATACTGTTCCAAGATGCATTAAATTTTCTGAGGCTGATTTATCAATCTTACACAGTCACTCAGCCCTCCTATGATGGATTAGAATTCAGCTCTTGAATCCACTGCTGGTGTACACAATAAATTGACCTTGTGACCACTGTTCATGCACAAATAATTCGGTCTTTTCCTTGTGCTTGGCTCGCCCTCATTAGAAGAATAGTTGCTCACAGCCTCTTGCGAAGGGAAGGGGGGTCCTGCAAATAAATCTCAATCCCAATAATCTTTGCATAATAAAATTCTCGTCAAACCACAAGAGATGATTCAATCAACCCAACCCAACCCAATAAGCTCTAATGGAAGATTTGAAGTGACCTTCCTCTAAAGCTAACTAGGGTGGCACTCGAAGTCCACCGAAATCAGCTATTGAGTTTCCCCAGAAACTCTTGAAACTTGCTTGAGCTTCTTCTTAATGTCAAATAGAAATCATAGGAATAGAATGATTTGCAATTGAGTTCCTCCTCCTTTCACAATTCCTCATGGAGCCTCCCTCTAGCTTCTAGATTCCCTTGTTTTCCCATTTATTTTATTGGTGGGGCCCATTTTCCACTAAGAGACTCTTTGCCACCATTTTAAATAAAATAGTAATTTGCCTCATTTCTCAAAAAAATATTATTTGCCGCCATTCTCCAATAAAATAATATTTTTCCTTCACTCCCCAATAAAATATTAGTTTGCCGCTATTTTCCATTAAAATACTATTTTGTCTTCCTCCTCTAATAAAATATTATTATGCCGTCATCCCATTAAAATAATAATTTCTCCCTTCTCTCACAAAACAATATTCCACTTTTCAATATTTACAAAATTTTGCAAAACCCCTAAGTGATTTTTGCATGCACAGAAATTAAGACATCACAGTGCTCCCCACCAAAAATTGTTTGTCCCCCAGCAATATCACCCAATGTTATTGATCCACAGATTGGTCAAGCTAATGCCAAGGTCCCAAATATGCCATTGAACCACTCCTCGTAGTCGCTTCACCATCACATGAACAATCACTATGTCACAGAGGTCCCAAACCAACCTGATCTCCTCGTACAAAATATCCTGCCATACTGAGGAAGTTCTCCGTGTCATCAACAAATCACTTAATACGATCTCCCCCTGTAGGAACTAGATCACCCCTGAGGGTAGCTAAACTATAAAATCCATTGATGCATGGAACACATGCCAGTCTCAGATAGGTGCCACCATGTTGGTGCTAGACCACTCAGACTATGACAAACGACCCATCATGCGCAGACTATATCCTCCTCTCCTAGAACCTGATGGCAAAAAATTTGTGAAGGCCAATCTCACCCTGCCCTGGCATCTCAATCATATCAATGTTTACCCATCTACTGTCAATCTCGGTTCGAAGCAGTAATAAGGAAAATCGGTCTTGCCATGCGACGAAGGCCTTGGCGCTCCCCCATATGTCAAACCAAGAGTGAGTTGGGTCACTCCCTGCCCTGATCCCACTAGTCATGAAATAGAGTGACCAATCAACCAACCGAATCCTTGGATCGCATAGCCATATCGATTGCAGCATAGTCCTGATAACCGTTGGCACCAACTCATACCATGTCTCAAGTCCCTGCATGCAATCATTATACGGACTCCATACATCCCGAATCAATCCGGTGCATGCAAGACTTCCCTACGCTTGCCACAACACACTGTGAGATCTATTATCATGCCTCTTGTAGGTGTTGCCCAAAGCTTCTTGGAGCCTAAACATCCATTTGCAAGATGGGTCCACGAACTGCTATATATGCCCCTAAGACATCTCAGAATGTCTCACCCAACAGGTGTCATGCATCTCCCTAAATGTGGGCTCAATGGTGGAGCATGTGCTACCCCTGCAGAAGATCAGACCATCCTCAAGCCTACACCTACCAACTCGCACCCTGACCATATGCCCCTACTGAAAAGCCTCTCTTCAGATGCACTATGTCTCGTCCAACTGTCTCAGTTGAGCCCATTGCTCGTGATGAGAGCATCAAGTGAAAATACCAAGTCTCCTGTATCATATAGCATCCCTACTATGTCGAAGCATCCATCACTCCAGGTGGTATGTATCGCTCCTCCTACTCCATAGGGCAAGCCCACACATCACAACGCACCACCATACACCTTTGTGCTCCCACTGGATACCACTACCTACTGTTGTACCTCCTTGCATCATAAGGCATCCCGCATGTGCTAATGTATCTACCACTTTGCTACTGAACCGACCATATCACATGTCATATCTCCTCATCTATGTAGACCTAGGTGGCCTAACTCCCCACATGCTAGGAGAAATATCATTGTTGTGTCGATCCTCGATGGTTGTTGTGTCCAATATATCATAGGAAAGACATTGTCTCCATATAATGCCCTGTCTGCGGGCCTGTCGATGCCTTCTCCTCCGACAAACTCCAACTGGAGTATACTAATCATCATGCAGCTTCGTGTCTGACCAACATGCCAGGACAACTCAAGGTGTCTACTCATTGTCCTGTCAATCCATCCTATCACTAGTGTTGCCCAAACATCTGATGAAGACCTGAATGTGCAAGTGGGATCAATCTCTGGATCCACCACCCTGCTAACACCATCACTAACCAAATCCAAGATGTGACAGGGAATTGCATCTGGATCCCAAAAACAGTCTAGCCATCTAACCCCTCTAGTAATCCACAACCTCTATTGAATTGTGGCCATGGATGTATCCAACCTCCTAGCCTGCCCCATTGGGTAGCAGCTTGGTACCTCTCGACATCCAATCCTCTGAGAGGGACTGAATGCAAGAACACATGTACACCTAACAACTCCATGCGAATGTTGCCCCCTGTGCAACTCGTGTCGCCTCATCCCATGGTCTTGATCAATGCATAAAATCCTTCCAAGTAACCTTGCCTCCCTCCAATGTGGAGATGTAACCTAACAATGTTGCAAGGCCCATCTATATAACCCTAAAGAGAGCCACTATTAGGAAGTACTGCAACCCTATCTTGCGCATCTATTTGCTCCCCGTCGATAACAGGCCCAAAAATATCACTGCCCATCCCCCTCTACCATGGGCTCTACCGGAGTCAATAGTTGCCCCACCACAAATAGCTCATCATGCATAACATCCTCTTCTAGCTCACGCTCCTTAGGGTGCTCTCCATGTTGTTGTAGGTGGCTTCCATCTGGAAACTCTATCACGACTCTAGGTATCTTCGTGCCTACTAGCGCCTCGTCAGTGGATGGCCCTATAGGAGTATGCTCTACCCTCTTTGCAAATGTCTCAACCTGAGCCATCAATGGGCTCTCCAACAGTGGTGACTCCTGAGTCACACTAGGCCGACCTAAGTCCTCACAGTTACTGATATTATATGTCTCAAACACCATTTCCTCCTCATGCTCAATGTCAAGAATCACCTCCATGAAGTGGGCCTTACCCTCGGCCTCCTTAGAAGAATAATTGCTCACAGCGTCTTGAGAAGGGAAGGGGAGTCCTGGAAATAAAATCTCAATGCCAATAATCTCTACATAATAAAATTCACATCAAACCACAAAAGATGATTCAATCAACCCAAGCCAATAAGCTCTAATGGAAGATCAAAAGTGACCTTCCTCTAAAGCTAACTAGGGTGGCACTCGAGGTCCACCAAAAACAGCTATTGAGTTTCACTTGAAACTCATGAAACTCGCTTGAGCTTCTTCTTAAATGTCAAATAGAAATCATAGGAATAGAATGATTTGCAATACAGTTCCTCTTCCTTTTATAATTCCTCATGGAGCCTCCCTCTAGCTTTTAGATTCTCCTTTTCCCCTATTATTTTATTAGTGGGGCCCATTTTCCACTAGGAGACATTTTGTCGCCATTTTAAATAGAATACTATTTGCCTCCATTCTCAATAAAATATTATTTTCCCGCCATTCTCCAATAAAATAATAATTTTCTTTCATCGCCAATAAAATATTAGTTTGTCGCCATTTCCCATTAAATACTATTTTGTCTTCCTCCAATAAAAATATTAATTTTTCATCATTCCATTAAAATTTTAATTTCTCCCTTCTCTCGCAAAATAATATTTCCCCTTTTTAATATTTCCAAAATTTTGAAAAACCCTAAGTGATTTTGCATGCACAAAAATTGGGAACATCACAACAACACTGAATGGCTTCACAAAGCCATGGGCTTTGTTATGAATAAAATATAGATATAAATAATGTAAATATAAATAGTAATAATACATCATAAATAATGACTAATTAGTGATTAGTTAATGAAGAGGTATGTCCCTCAGGGCATGACCATTCATAAAGGGACACCTACCTAGGTATATAACCGGGTCCTCGTTTGTAACATCTTATCATCTCACTTGTATTCATTCTTATATATAATTATGTGTCCTACAATGGATGTCCTTGTCTTCGAAGTGTTGTGAATATTATTGCATGAGTACGAACTTTGTTCGTTACATTTGTATAATAGCATTCCTCTGAGCATACGAACTTTGTTCATTAAATTGGTATCAGAGCCACATTGGCTCATCTCGGCCTTTGGCCATCAACTCTTCATTAAATCAAGTGTTTTGCTACATAATTGGAATTTCTCCATTCTGGTGGTTTTGCCATTTAGGCCATTAGCCATTATTAAAAAAAAAATCATATACTTATAATGTCAATGAATTAATTAAAATAAAAATAAAATCCTATTTAAATAGAAAAAATCTCTTTAATTGGTCGGCTCCCCAACCCTAACTGCGTGGCATCACATATTTATAACCTCCATCTTTTCTCTTCTCTTCTTTGTAGATTCAGTCCTGAAGATGAGTCTTGTTCTAGACTCGAAACATAGACTTAAAAATGCAGACTATGGAATTTCCGAGCTCTCAATCTCAATAAAAAATATTATTAAAAAAAACTATATATTATATATATTATATATATATATAGAGAGAGAGATAGTAAAATAAAAAATAAAAAGTTACCAAAAATTTTTCATAGTAGAAAGAAAGGTTAAATTTTTCAGGAAAAAAAAAATTAAAATTTATACAGTATATTTAAAAGAAAATAAAAAATATATATATAAAAACGAGTCAAAAAAATTATATTAAAAAAAATAACAATAATAATAATTATTTAAAAACAAAACAAAAAACACCTTACATGTGGTTGTCCGCAGCCACCACCGTCATCCAATAGAACTTCCACCACTAGCAATGTCCCAAATAACCCAACATTCTGCCCTTAAGCCTCCACGACACTTGCCAATGGCTGCCTCCACACGCCATTAACACCCTAGATCGTCGTATTTTCTCGCTGCCAATCATATGAGCCAAACACCCGTGTTGTTGCCACCATATCACCTTTCAATCCATCTGTTGTTGCATTCACACCCCCACCACCAGCCGCTCGACAACACTATACAATATGTTGTACGCGCTGCAGTCTGACCATACAATTCAAAAATAAATTTATCGCTTTAGGATTACAGACGCTGTCAATTTGTCGTGTAAGGTATTATGTTCGCCACCTGATATTAGTCGTGACCCTAACATTTGAGTAAAGTGGGAGATTACAAAGACATTAAAAGAAAATTAAAAAAGGTGCAAATATATAAAAAAATATATATATATATATAAGTAATCATGAAGAAAAAATATATCAAAAGAGATACAAGGTTATATCAGAGTGCATATATTATATATATATATAATAATAAGAAAAACTATATCCCAAAAAAAGATATAAAAGGTTATATAGAAGGGCATTATATATTATTGGAAGGGTTAAAAAATTTAAGTTGTTGGAAAATTACTATTATATTTTTAAAACTCAATAAAATAAATATATAAAAATAAAACTGAAAGCAAGCACTAAGTATAACAATATTGAAGTATAAAGTAAAGTAAGCAAATATCAAGTTACATATCAGAGAAGTGAGGCTTATACAAAGAACATAAAATCCTTAGTCAAAGTGTACAAAATCATTGAAAAGAGAAGTTATTAAAATAAGCATATCAAGTATAAATTGACACAATTATTGACAGAAGAAATGAAGTCAATCACAAAAGAGAACAAAATGGAATCTACAACAGAAGAAAAAGGAAGATTTTCCGAGATAATTAGATTAAAAGGGAACATCCAAGGGAAAAAAGTTAATATCGCTAATAGTACAAGCAACTTAGAAAATTACATAGATATTAATCTGGGAAATCAACTATTAATTTCAGATGCCAATGTAGGGGAAACAATAGATATTTATGGAGAAAAATATGAAATTAAAGATTTACAAATAACAGTAGATCATTATGAGTACATATCTCAATTTCGTGTTGAAAAAATGTATGACAAAGAGGTTGACATAATTCTTGGTCAACCCTAGTTTAAAGAATTGGGTGCATTCATATTAAACATACAGAAAACAAAAACAAAAACAAAAACAAAAAAAATGAATAAATAAAATAAAATTTGATGTTTTCTTACAAGGGAAAAATGATCACATTTCGAGACATGACAATTAAGTCAAAATCGATAATGTCCTCATCATAAGATTTTAAAGATGTTATGAAATTGATACCTCAAAAGAATCAAAACACAATATCAGAGAAGCGAAAAGAGCTTGAGGAAGTCATATCCAATAAAAATGAAGAAAAATTTCATTTAAAAGATCATATCTAGAAACTACTTGCACAAGTCAAAAAGTGTAAAATTAAGAAGCACAAGTTAAAACAAGAGAAGGAAAGTTCCGACAAAAGTCTATCGGAGAAAAAAGCGGAAAGTTTACACTTATAGAACCTTAATAAAAAATTATTAGAACAAATTGAGTGTTTAAAAGATGAGAAGTTTGAATGTCATAGTAAAGTTGACTTAGAAAATGAGGAACTCTTACGTCTCAAAAATCATTATCAAAGTTTACTCACTCAAATTAAGAAACTTAAAAATGACAAGAAATCATTGAAAGACAAATTAAAACTTATCACGAAAGAAGTGTTGAAATCTCCATTCCAAGTTGAAGAAAGAGGGACAAATACCAATCTAGTCAACATCACAACTCAAGAAGCTAACCAATCGGTTGAAATAAAAACACATTCATATGTTGCAGTTTAGGCGATGGAAATTCGAAATGAATATTTTGTAACCAATTCAATAACATCAGTACCTAAAGTATATCAAGAAATTGCCACACACATGAAACAGGGAAAGTCAAAACAGAAGAACTCCTTATCGGCATTCGAATTGCAAGAGCAGACTTTTCAATCTATTTATGTACCAATATCACTCAAAACATAAACAACAAACTTATGTTCCAAGGAATACTGATGTTTATGCAATCCGGTCTTGTGATAACAATTCATCACAAGTTTACAGTCACCGCAAGATTCCACAAAAGATTAACTTAAGATTGTCAAATCCCTTATTAGTTTGGCAATTTTATTTATCACTCCAAGGATCTTATCATCTTGTGTCAACAAAGATCATAACTCGAATATCGAAAGACACAAATAGTTTACACAACAAAGAAATATATGACATGCCTTGTCGGCAATAAGCTTTGAGGACAGCTTTTTGAAGAGGAAGGCAATGTTATGAATAAAATATAGATATAAATAATAATGACACATCATTTATAATGATCTATGTTGCACGGGTTCCCAAACCCAGGGGTAGGGTTCTCGAACCCGTCTCGGGTTCTCGTCCCCAAGTACTAGATTCGGGTACGGCTACTTCTGAGAAGAACCTGTTGATTTTGGGTAACCTCAGATATGCTCTAGCTTTGAAAATTGGTGGAGAGGCTAAGGCACATGAGATCTCCAAGACCCATAAATCGTTTGGAGAAATTTCACCTCGATAAGGAGTTATTAAAATAAATCATATTTAATGGGTTCCTAAGTCTAAACTTTTAGGAAAATAAAAATATTAATGTGTATTAATAAAATATGGGTGAGAAAGTTCTAAGTGACGAGGATCAAGCTAGTTCTAATCTTAGTCGTTGATTAGGGACTTAGTCTCGATCGTTGAAGACTCAACAGGAAAGGTATAGGAGGAGGCTCGAGGGTCAATTGGAGATACACCAAGCGATCAAAGAATTCGATTTTATGGGGCGAGGCTTGCTGAGAAAATCAAGTTAGTGATCAAAGTTGCAGTGAGGGGCAGTTCAGCAAGGGATTTTCATCCGAGGCTGAAGAATACATAGCAGAGAGGCAGCTCAGTGCCGCGAGAGACAGCGCAGGTCCTAGAAGGGTTTATGCAAAGGCCGAAGAGCTGACGCGGAGGACGCAGAAGGCTGACGCAGAAGTCATAGAGACTGACACTGGGCCTCAGAGGCAGTGTTGGGGATATTTTGTGGGGCAGACTGGGAGCAGATCAGCAAATTCTGAGCTGGGAGAGGGTGACGCAACTTTTGGAGGAGTAACGTAGTTCCAGAGCAGTGCTTGGAGCAGCTTTCGTTGTCCAGCATAGGGTAGAGCTAGAGGTGCTATGGGGTTTGTGTTATGAAACCAGCTCACAAAAAGATAGAAAAGATAGATAAACACCTTAGAAATAAGCCTCTTCGAGGGGGCAACCTCCTTTACATTACACAAATGAACAATTCTTGGATGATACAAATGACAAGACCTCCTTTCTATATATAGGAGTCTAAGAGGTCATAATATAATCAGAGCTGACATAACAATAATAATGTAAGGGCACAATAAAAACAATATGGGGACTACATGGGCACAACAATCTAATAAGGGGGTTGTACTAATAATAATAAGGGGTTGCACTAATAGTATAGGGACCTAATAGTTTGACCATCCGCTTGTTGATTTGCCGAAATATTTGTCTCTGGATAGAGGTACTACTGCGAAGGATATTCTCTGTTGGGTGAGACATTTCTGGCACCCTAGTTGTATTCATGAAATCTGCTTAGTAATACAAACCCTCTATATGTTGCACTGGGTTTCCCGAATTGGGTTTTTCCGGATATGATTGTCCAAAAGTAATGGTGTCCCTTGTGTTATTGTCTCATTTTATTTCAGTGTATTATCTGCATAGCAATGAAGGCTGCAATAGTGTTTACTTCGATGTTTATGCAATTAAATAACTTGTTAAAGTAAAGAACAAGTAGGAGATTCTAAACCAGTAATTGCAGTAGGGGTTTCTGATGTGTTAGATTCAGGAATTTTCACATGGTATCAGAGCGATTGCAGATCATAGACGACTGAAGACACCAACCAAAAAATCTGAGAATTTGTAGCAAAGAAGCAACTATCTCGAGAGACAACGTTGTTCCAAAGTTGAAAGGCGAGAGGAGGAGTGACGCAGAGCCTCACGCAGTGCTTGCATCAACATTCTAAGCCAGGAGAGGAAGACGCGGTTGCTGGTTGAAGCCCACACAGTAGTTGCATTAGCCATTAGGGCCAGCGCAGAGGTAGAGGAGGGTAGATCAAGCTCACGCAAGAAAAACTCATCTTTCTGAGCCAGGAAGGACTGACACAGTTGGCCAGGAGGAGCAGATTTAGCCCACGCAGAGATTGCGCAGAGCCTGAAGGGCTCAGATTCTTCAAGTTGCCAGGGCTAAGGGAGTTGTGCAGATTTTGATTTGTGGAGCTGGTGGGACGTTGTTTTTGTCAATGCAGAACAATGTCTAAGGAGACTGAACCAAGGTAGAGGGAAGCACTACCTCGACAGATTTCTAGCCAAGAAATCTAGATCCGAGTTGCAGCGGAAAAGGAGGATTGGAGAGGTGTGATTCAATAGTTGGTCGGAGGATTTCCGAGAGGGAAATCAAGGCTCAAAAGGAGTCTAGAGAAGAGAAGTAGAGATGGCAATGAATAGATTAAGGGATCAAGACAGATTGGACGAGGCTTCCAATTTTGTCATCTAGAAGGTCAGGATCTTGGAAATCCTAGATAAACATCATATCAAGGACTATGCCTTGAAAACAGTAGTTGTCCCAATTGACCCTGATGCAAATGAGAAGTATGAGGAGGCCCAGGCGAAGGCGAAATACATGATCCTAGACGGGGTCAAAGATCATGTAATACCACATATTGATGAGAAAACAACAAGGGAGATATGGGAGACCCTAACCACCTTATACCAGGGCTCTTCCATTGGAGAATCAGTTGAGGTCATACTAGATGCAGAGAGGGGAGGGGATAGATCCCTTCCTTCTCAGGTTGCAAGGGATTCACAACCAGCTTACTTCTGTGGCGTCTACACCGGATCCAAAGTTCATGGTCAGGACTTCCCTAAATGCAATCTCCGAGGAGTGAGAAACATTTGTCCAAACCATTTTGGCCAGACTGACTTTCCCTAGTTGGGAGGAGATGTGGGCAGCTCTTCGACAGGAAGAGCTCAGGAGATTGACCAAGGCGGGGAGTAGCGGTAAGGGAGTTCGAATCAAGAAGGAGGATGCAGCTCTCGCATCAACGGGACAGTAGAGGGTACAAAAGAGGAAGAAGAAAGAGATCTCCAAGGTCAAGTGCTTCAACTGTGGGGAGTTGGGACATTATGCCTCTCATTACCCCAGGAAGAAAGGCAAGGGAGAAGCTTCCGCCTCAAAGGTTGCTTCAGCAAAGGAAGAAGGATGTCGAGACTAATGACGATTGTGCCATGAGTGCTCATTTGCCTCTAGAGAAGAAGTGGGGAGACATAGAGCCACAGTTAAGGGAACTACAAAATTAGGGGCAAGATCCTTGAGGTGCTCAAGCTCTTGGATCACATACGGCTACAGGAGCCCTTAACGACAGTAGCATGATGACAGGTGTCGGATGGAGCAAGGTGTGACGGAGCGGCAAGGCAGTGCTAGAGTGCCCAAATCTGAGGCAACGCAATGGAGGTTGCAGCAGTGCGAGAGGCACAGAGGTGTTTGCAGCAGCACAGTGCCAGTAGAGGGAGCACAGGATAGCAGCTGAGGTAGCTTCAACATCACAAGGCTTCTAGACTGACCAGGATGTCAATGATTTGATAACTAAGTTACAGTGCAACAGTTAGTAGTGGCAATGCTATGGGCAACAGGGGCAGCACTTAGAGAGGGAGCTGCAATACAGATGTACCAGTGGCAATGGCAGTGTCATGGGCAGCAATAAAGGAAGCAACAGTGCAGTGGATGTGGGGCAACAGAACAAGCATCAGCACAGAGGACCGATGCGGAGGATCAGTGTGATGCTTCTATGGTGAAGCATTTCTAGAGCACATTCCTCACTAAGAGAGAGTGTTGATTTTGGGTAGCATCGGATGTGCTCTAGCCTTGAAAATTGGTGGAGAGGCTAAGGCACATGAGATCTCCAAGACCGAGAAATCGTTGGAGAAATTCCACCCAAATGAGGAGTCATTAAATAATTAATATTTTTAATGGGTTCCTAAGTCTAAACTTGGGAAAATAGTAATGTGTGTTAATAAAATATGGGTGAGAAAGTTCTAAATGACGAGGATCAAGCCAGTTCTAATCTTAGCCATTGATTAGGGACTTAATCTCGGCTGTTGAAGACTCAACAGAAAAAGTATAAGAGGAGGCTTAAGGGTCAGTTGGAGATACACCAAGTGATCAAAGAATTCGATTTTCTGGGGTAAGGTTTGCTGAGGAAATCGAGTTAGCGATCAGAGTTGTAGTGAGGGGCAGTTCAGCAAGGGATGTTCATCCGAGGCTGAAGAATACATAGCAGAGAAGCCACGCAGTGCCGGGAGAGACAGTGCATCCCCTAGAAGGGTTGACACAGAGGCCGAAGAGTTGACACAAAGGATGCAGAAGGCTAACATAGGTGACGCAGAAGCCGTAGAGACTGAAGTTGGGCCTCAAAGGCAGTGTTGGGGAGATTATGTGGGGCAGACTAGGAGTAAATTAGCAGATTCTGAGCCAAGAGAGGGTGACACGGCTCCTAGAGGAGTGATGTAGCTCCAGAGCAGTGCTTCGAGCAGCTTTCGCTGTCCAGCATAGGGAACAGCAAGAGTTGTTGTGGGGTTCGATCATCCGCTTGTTGATTTGCCGAAATATCTATCTATGAATAAAGGTGCTATTGCCAAGGATATTCTCTGTTGGGTGAGCCATTTTTGGCACCCTAGTTGTATTCACAAAATCTGCTTAATAATACAAACCCTCTATTTGCTGCACCAGTTTTCCTGAATTGGGTTTTTCCAGGGACGATTGTCCAAAAATAATGGTGTCCCTTGTGTTATTGCCTCAGTTTATTTCAGTGCATGATCTGCATAGCAATGAAGGCTGCAATAGAGTTTACTTCGATGTTTATGCAATTAAATAACTTGTTAATGTAAAGAACAAGTAGGAGATTGTAAACCAGTAATTGCAGTAGGGGTTTTTGATGTGTTAGATTCAAGAATTTTCACAGAACCCATAAGAATCGGGTTCTTCTATGGAGAACTGGGTTCTCCAAAAAAAATCAGGTTCTTTTTCCTTAATGGTTATGACGAACCCATATGATGGGTACTTAGAACACCAAAATCGAGTTATTTGGGTTCTTGCTGAAGAATTTATATTAAAAAATTTTAAATAAATTTTTTATTGAAATTCAAAAAATAAAATTTAAAATTTAATATTAATTAAAAATTTAAAACATAAAATTAAAAAAATATATATTGAAACCTAAACTAAGTCTAAGTCTATTTTCAAAAGCCAAGAGTAAACCTAAACTAACCCGTTGAATTTCAATTTTCATTGTTCACCGTTTTTCATTGTTCCACCTGTTCAACCTGTTCACCTATCTTCAACGGCGGCCGAGATGTCACCCTCAACGGCGACAACAATGGGCAATGGACAATTCAGAGAATTTGACAGAGCACCGGCATTTGCACAGAGGGCTGAGGGCAGTGCTGTATTGTTCAGTGTCTTCATTCACCGACAGAGGGCAGAGGATGCAGGCTTTCATTAACTATTTTGGTTTCCTGTGGCTTGTTCACGTCGGGTTTCATTAACTATTTAGTATTTCCTGTTGACGTCAGGCTATTGTTGGTTCACGTCGGCCTTTCATTTGTTCACATCCGAAATTGCAAGGTAACAAAATCATGTTGCCTTGCGCATACACCTTGGTTCATTTTCCCTGTATTGATGAACTTAGCTGAAACGATTGTTTGACTGTTTGACTTATAATCCATTGTTACAGACTTCACAACATACACAGAGATCCAAGCTGAGATGACTTATGAACCAATTTCAAAAGGCTACCAAACTGATAAAGTATGCTTTTAGTGTTGATCTGAATTAGGCTCAACAACCAACACCAAAACCCCAAAAAAAATCCTTCAAAACAATCCCAATTGCTTACAGGCTTAGAGCCTTATTTCAGGCCTCATACAGTGCCGAGTTAGGGCACTTACCAGAATTTTAAGACTATGGATTTATAACATTCGTTTTGGAAGCAATTAACTTATTAACAGTTCTATGCTATGGTCTACAACAGTGTTTCTTGTGGCTAATGCTAGTCTTTTGAGGTCTACTCCACGGCTTAATACAAATTGAAATACCAATTCACTGGATCAAATCATGTGACGTGAGCTAGATCTGGAAACTCTTTTAACTTAACTGACACTCAATATCAATCTGCTGCTGAAATTTATTATTTTTGAAGGATCTGGTCCATCATATGCTTGTTGAGCAGTTTCTATTTTGTGCAATCTTTTTGTGGGTGTGGTTTGGTTGGACCTTCTTTTGCTGCTGCTTGGAAAAGTTAACTAACATCTCCCATACATATTCATTGAAGTATCTGTTTTGCACAGGCTGACAAATTTATTGCCTTTTTTTGGGTTATTTATTTTTTATTCTGTTACACCTTTTGTCAGAAAGGTATACTGCATTTGGTTATTCATTGAACAACAATGCAAATGAAGTTGATTTATGAGCTAAATTGCACTTTCAGCTCTGTCTTCCAATACCTGTTTCAGCCGTGTGAATGTTTTTTTAAGTTTTTTGATGCACAAGTAGTTAATTTTGTTCAAGTCTTGCTTGAAGTGTGCATTTTTTATCTGTGGAAACTTGAAAGTGACTATTTTCCTAGTTATTATCTAGGACAGAATGTTGGTAGGGGCATATATTTTCTTTTAAATTAGTTGATAACAGTCCTGAATCCTATGCCTTTGGTTGCATTATTATTTATATCTTAGTAGTATCCTTGAGCTCTCTCACATAGTTGTCATGGTTAACCTAAAACGAATGTTATGTTGTCATAAAATATAGCTTAGTCTCTCATTATTATTAACATCTATTAACATAAATTTTACATTGAATTTTGTTAAATATGTTCAAATTGTCTTTCAAAATTTGCAAAATAAAAAATGTCTTCATCAAGTCCACAATATCCACTTTGGAAATATGTGGATAGGCAAAAACCTCCAAAGGGTGTTGGGGGGACAGCGACAATAAAATGCAATTTCTGTCAACTTGAATGGAAAGGGAGCTATACCAAAGATAAAGCTCATTTTATGCAGATACCAAGGAAGGATGTTGATGCTTGCACTGGAGACCCAAATGATCCCACTAGACTCCCTAGTGCACAAAGAGATCAACAAAAGGCTGATGGTAAGGCAAGAAAGGCAATCTCTAGGCCATGTCGCAATGTTGATGAAAATGATGATTCAAATGAGGAAGAATTACTATCTTATGATGAAATTCAAGTTGATGATGAGCATGTATCTGTGTCATCTAGAGCATCAAAAAGCACTACCAGTCAAACACGTAAGAAGCCTAAACTTGGTGGCCTTTCTGACATGTTTGATGTGAAAGGTAGGAAGGGTGTTGATCTTGCGATAGCAAGATTTTTTCTCGCATGTGGCATTCCCTTCAATGCATCCTATTCCCCGTATTTTGAACAAATAGTTTGTGCTATTAATGATGGACCTCAAGGGTATAAAGCTTTTGGTTATGAGAAGCTTTGAACTGTGTTGATGGACAAGGAGAAAGTCTGTCTTTAGAAGGAAATGGCACCCTTGAAGCCATCTTGGAGTGTAGATGGATGCTCAATTGTTATGGATGGATGCACTGATTGTAGGAATCGTTCATCAATAAAGATCATTGTCTCTTCCATGTTTGTCTCTTATTTTCTCAGGGCCATTGATTGTTATAGTCAAGAAAATAACACTATGTTCTTGAAAGACCAATTATGTAATGCCATTGCAGAGGTGGGACCATCCAATGTTGTTCAAGTTATTATTGATGCAGCTCCAGTGTGCAAAGCAGCAAGAGCAATGGTTCAGAAGGAGTACAAATGACAAGTTTCAACTTTCAAGTTTGATTTATCTTATATTTAAATTACATTTTTAATTTTGAGCACAAGTTTGATTTGTTTTAACTTTTCTAATTTTAAATAATAAACATTTCGATTTATTAATATTTTAATTGTCCTTGATGTACCTAAGCATATTTTTTGGACACCATGTGCAATGCATTCTTTGAATAATGCATGGAAGGACATTGGGAAAATTGAATGGAATCAAGCATCAATAGAAAATGGCCGCAAAATTCAAATGTTTATATGCAACCATCATCAGTCACAAGCCATTTACCGCAAGCATGCAAAAATGGAACTTCTTAAATCAGCAGATATCGGATTTGTAACTTACTACATTTTACTTACGCAGCTTGTGAAGATGAAAGAGGCTTTATCTGCCACAGTTGTTAGTGACATGTGGGACCAATGGAGGTTATCTACCTCAGATGCAGCATTGGAGATGAAGAGGTTGATTTTGAATGATCATTTTTGTGTTCATGCCAAATTTGTTGTGGCAATTATAGAGCCAATTTGTGATATGGTCCGCTATGCAAACACATATGGTCCATGTTTAGTTGAGATTTATGAGAACATGGACTCCATGTGTGAGAGGATCCAAACTGTCACAGATAGGAAGAATCCTACTTTATGGCCACAAACTGAAAGAGTTTATACATGGACATTGGAATAAATTGAACACCCCTCTTCATATGGCAGCTTATACAGTTAAGCCAAAGTGGTTTGATCCCACAACAGAAAGGAGGCCTCTTTTTCAAAATAGAGAGGTGTTCAAAGGATTCTTGAACGCTGTCAAGAAAATTTATGGTAGTACAGAAGAAGCCTCTGACATACGATCTCACTTTGCCCATTTTTCACATGCTTGAGGTGTCGTTGGTTCACATACATCTTTGGCAAATATACGCAAGAAGAAGGATCCAATTGATTGGCGATGGCTTCATGGTGTTGATGCTCCTGAGTTGCAGCAGTTTGCCATACAATTACTTGGACAGGTAGCTAGTTTGGAGTTCCTCATCTTATTTAAAATTTCTCAATTAAATTTTTGTACTTATTTTAAAATTTTCATTTTAATTTTTATTTTTGAATTTTTAATTAATTTAATGGGTTTCCCCTAATATTCCAAGTAGCTAGTTTTTCATCTTGCGAAAGGAATTGGAGTACTTATGTCTTTATCCATTCAATAAAGAGAAATAGGCTGGGCTCAAAGAAAGCAAAGAACTTGTGTACATTCACACTTCGTCTCATATCTCGAAAAGACCCTAAGTACAAGGAGGGTCCTTTCAAGGGATGGGACCAACACACAAATGATGTTATGTGTGTGGACGAGGAGATACAACCAGATGGCCTTATTGATCTACCTCCAGTTGCTAGGATGAGCAAGAGCCTCAAGATGAGAGTAATTCCTACCTGGAGAGCATGTTAGCTAAACATCTAAGTGATGTTGATGACATGGATGCTAACGACATGGTTTGAGGAAGCCATTGTTCATTAGGCTTTAGCTATTTTTATTTTAGTATTTTAAAATTTCCTAGTTCATGTTTAGAGATGCCTTAAGGCCAATTTTGAATGTAAACTCCAATTTGCACTCGATATCAAACTAGAAATTTTGAAATTTCAATGTGAATGTTGAATGTTCAATGATGTGCATAGTGTTACTTGGGAGCGGGAGCGACATTTTCAAAAGCTCCCGGTTTGAGAGCTAATCCAAGAGCGATTTTTATATTTTTTATAATTTGATACATATGTCAACAAAAACATGTAGAATGATGAATTAGATATAAAAAACATAAAAAAACATAGATTGATCATTGAAACATATAACATCAATCATCTAGAAGTTATAATCTTCATCAACCACGTCCACAAGTTAGTAACATACATATTACAACATATTGAGTCGTGAATCATGATTTATCAATCATAAAGTTTCAACTTCGAGCTTTCAAAATTGAAAATTCAATATATAACATTTATCATCACTGATCGCCAAAGTTTTACTTATAAGCTAAGTTTAACCATTACAAAAATTAATATCTAACATGAAATGAAATGTTATAAAATGAATTATGAAATGAAATGAAACAACTTTCACGAAGCATCATATTCATAAATCAGAATCATTACCAATGAGTTATAATTGCCAACTTCAAACTTCAAACTTAAATTGTCACAGTCATATATTGTTTACAAAAAATATCATTATGATATGAAAGAGTCAAGACTCAACAGTTATGAAAACTAATAGAAACTAGAAAAGCAAGTAAACTGTAAATCTATTATCTACTACTACATGTGGCCCTTGCCACGAAAAGTGTCTAATGTATGAGCAGGTCGTTGTGGTCTTCTAGGAGTCTCCCGCATCGACCGACGACCAGAACTAGAAGGCACATGCCCTCCACATTAGGGTGTAGATGGAGGCGGCGACAGCAAAGGAACAAGACTCGAAACTCGAGCACTACCACTGGATGGTGGAGGTGGCAAGGTTATTGCTTCATCTTCCTCTCTTATAAGTTCCTCTTCCAATTCTTCAAGATGTATAGTGCCATCCTCCAAATTATCATCCTCTGGGTGGCTGTCCCAAATTTTATATGTTGAATCCTCATAAGCCCGATCACAGTAATGACTCAACAACCTCTAGTTGTAGTGCACATAAACCAAGCTTTCTGCCCGGTTTTCATTGAGTCTGTTTCTTTTCACATTATGTATGAAGTTGTAGGTTCTCCAAACCAAGCTTTCTGCCCGGTTTTCATTGAGTCTGTTTCTTTTCACATTATGTATGAAGTTGTAGGTTCTCCAACACCTCTCTGCAGAAGAAGTATTTACAACTTGTGAGAGAAATTTTTTTGCCAATTTTGGCAAAAGTCCATGGCCGCCATATGATTCCCACCATGTGAGAGCATCAAATCTGTCTCTATTTTCCATTGCATAAAAGGTATCAAACAAACCAGTGCAACTGAAGTATCTGCCTATTTCAAGATGCACACTAGCACATTCCTCCCTATCAGGTATCATCTTTTCTAATGCTTCCAAATATCCTTTAGATACCTCTTCATCTATTTGGGGTTTGGTCCTAACCCCACCCCCTAGTGCAGGTTGGCCCAACCAAGATGTAGAGTAGTATTTTGGCGTAAGGATATACGCCAAGCAATGTAGTGGAACATTAAGTTTATCCCACATTACACACACACAATCGTGAATCAGTTTGTACAAGTTGGGATCATTGTTATGAAAAAATCGGGAAAAATCGGGAAAAAAGCGGAAAAAAGCAGGAAAAAAGCGTTCAGAACAAAAATATTCATTTTTTTTCAATTTTTTCAATATCTAAACCATCTAGAACATAAAATAAATACATTGACACATAAATATGATAAAAAAACTAATATAT
>APFE030706201.1:69474-87154 GCA_000404065.3 Pinus taeda
TTAGAGCATTCCTCTGAGTATACGAACTTTGTTCGTTACAGGATCCCTTCGTCAAGGGTATCATGACACAAGAGAAGCTTCTAGTTTGGGAGAAGTTGTGAGATGACTTCATCCAAGAGGAAATTTGAGAAGAGTCTTTAGATGGTGTTGGAAAAAGGGAGATGTTGAGAACATTGCCCTTACCAGTCAGGCAAGGAAGGGTGAGGGAAAGACCATGAAAATTACCAAAGGAGAGGCTACCTTAAGAGCTGACAAGAACAAGGACATGAGCAAAGTGAAATGATTTGCATGTCAAAAATTTGGCCATTATGCAATTCAATGTCCAAACAAGAAGAAGGGCAATGGGAAGCCAGAGGTTGCAGCTTCAATAGATTCACAAATCAGTGACTTTGCCACCAGGTTCAAGAAGTTCTCATTGATGTCTCGTCTTCCAGGTACCATAGCCTAGGGTGCATGATTCGTGGACAACGGTGCTTCTCGTCATATGATTTTGCTATAATAGGTAGCAATGTCTAAAAATAGAAATATTTTCCAAATGTCAACTTGCAACAATGTCAAGAGTCAAGACTTTTTATAAATAACTAAGTTACCATGATTCAGATGTGGATACAGATATAGACCACAAATCCATCAAATTTTCAAAAAGCTAGGATCCAAATATGGTTGGGAAATGGCAGGTATAAATAATATAAAAAAAAAAAATTATATTTGAAAATAAATTTGTATAAAAAATATAATTAAAAAATTTAAATCATACAAGTTACATGTATAATACTTATATGAAATGATTGATGTATAATGCTTATAAATAATAACTAGTCTAACACATTAGTTATTTATTAAGTCACTATATATACATTATTATTCTATTTATTTAAGAGATTATATATACACATTAATAGCCTGTTACTCCTCATACAGACATTACTTAAATATTGATTACATAAAGACTGAAAGTAACTTTATAAAGTTATATCAACAACCCAAATCATTTGAACAACAAGCCGCCTTACTTTTACTTTATAAGGCTAATCAACAGCATGAGGTAAGGTGAGTATTGTTAATATAACCATGTCATAGCACGAGTATAACTAGATAGAATGGAAATCCTGGCATATTTATAACAATACACAGCCAAAACTGTCTAAGTTCACTATTTTAAATATCCCTACAGCATCCAACCATGTAAAAGACCCCATCCAGCCTTTCCAGCAAACCCTTGCAAGGTAATAAGCTCCTGTCCATCCAATTGTTACTACTGGCATGGATACTGTTCTGATTATTTATACTAGCAGTCGTTTTCAAAAGCAACCGCGAAATGCAAGAGTTCCACAAGTGACGAGCAACGATTTTGTCATTATTGTGGCCAATTTTTCTGTTTTTAGACCACCTTGAAGTCTGAAGCAGATTGTGGGAAGATCTTAGGTTGATCCATATCTGAATCCATACCCAATGCAGGGATCCATGGATCCATTGCCCAGGGTGGGCAGATCCAGTAACAGAGAGAAATAGTAACATCTTAAAATAGACATTTTAAAAATATAAATGTCTAGAAATAGCCAGACATCCTCATGAATAAGCTTGACACCATGCAAATTTGAAGGTTCTGGATGCTGGAAACCCTCCTACATGGCTCATATTGATCTTTGTCAATGGATGATACCTTATGCTGGGCACTAATTAGGAGATAACACTTGTAATAATTGGTAAAAACTTACCATAAGTGGTAAAATTTCCACCGTGATTACATATAAATGCCAGCACGCAGGTCAACTTGTTACTTTACCATTCAAATAGGTACCTTAGAAAGAATGGTCAACACAAAATTCAAAGTGGGGTAACTCATTTCTTCAGTTGTCTTTCACAAGTTTAACATACTACTCAAATCTTTGACATGTAGCTTTAGCTTTGAAGTCGTCCTTAGTTGACAAAACTTTCTACCCAGTACCTAGCTTGAGCCTTGGACAAGTTTTAATTTTGGTAGGAAATATAGCAAGAATTTCCATCAACGCCCTATCCCACGTGACTTGTGCTAGATTCCAACACAGATAGATTTTATTTCAACCAAAAAATTATATATGTATATATGTATTATATATAGATAGATAGTATTGTGTGATCTTACAATCCACAGTATATGTTCAATTTTGGGCATGGATAATATTTCACTACTTGAAAATGATAAGACCAAGAAGCTTCTTGAAAAAATGGTGAACCAAAACACACCGTTTCACTGTATAAATCTTGAAAATTCTTGTTATTGTCAACAATTGTAACTATTTATTAGGATAATCGATAGCTATATCCTGACAAAAATATATGAAATAATTTGTTTCTCCATCTAGACTGCGTAAATTCTCTGAAATCAGGCACTAAGAGATCCTATCGCAAGGGAAAATACTGAATACAAATCAGAAAATACATTAAAAATACTTCAACCATACAGTCCACTTCTTACAAAAAATAAAGTCAACACAATAATGAATATTTTGTCTAAATATAAGTAACAAGAGGTACCACGGACCATTGAAATTTCAACACCAGTGTCAGTGGAGGATTTAGAACCCAGAATACGCAGCTGATGAACTGTCACAAAACCAGAATCAAGATATAAGTTTCTGAAGAACACAGAACATAAGTTCATAGGCTCATAGAACATGCACAGCATCAGTAAGTCCTCACAAAAATCAAACTACAATTCTAAAACCTGAAGAAGCTTTAGCCTGGCTCAGAGACTTAATTAGGTTGACAAGTTGATCCTGACAAAAACCAAAACAAAAATTTAGCTCTGTTATAAGAAGCAAACCATTTCCTAACTACCTTATATAAAAACTTCCAAAAAAGTGCCATCATCAGAGTTAGCTTTACCCTTTGTGTAGCATTATGTTGTGCAATTCTTTGCATGAATGGAAGTACTGAAGACACTGCGACACTTGTCGAAGAACTTGAGGATGACAAAGGAATAGTCATTGGCTTAGGCAAAGTCTGAAATTTTCAAAGAATCCAAAGTTCAAGATATAATCCATCAATAAATAACTGAATGTCAAAAATATCCCCAACCATTCCCTTAATAATCACAGCTAGCATTTGCAATTCCATTTGATATCAAACAAAAACATTGTAAAGTAATTACAAATAGCAATCATCATAATTATCATGGTGTCAAAGTATATCATATACTTGGATTTCAGTCAAATATCATGCCAAAAGTCCAAATATTCTTTCCAATGGGAGTGTGCTATGGTGGCAAGGTGGAAAGCAGCAAGGTGATCAGACTTGTCCAAACACAGAGCCCTGGGTTCAAAATTCTCTAAGCCGGTGCAAATGAGGTGAAGTTCAAGTACTGGGTGACTTTGATGGCATAGATATGCCCCTCATAGCACAGCAGCTTAGTCAAAGAGACTATAAGATATATTTCTCAAAACAAAAATGTCCAGATATTCCCAAAAATGATAATTACAAGTGAATAAGCATGTGTTGTACATGAGAATTCTAAATCAAAAACACTTTTAAACCAATGCTAATTGTGTCATGAAGCAAAGTAAAACATGACAAAATACTGAAGGCCATCGGCCCATAACTTTAATCACAATAACAACTAGATCCTTGGTTGTCTTCATTTCAAACACACCACAAACAAAAACAAATAGTTATCAGGGTTATCATGCAATGCATAGCTACTTAAAACCAACTATGGAGTATGTGATTCTTAAGCCAATGGATTGTCTCCATAGCCATAGTCTACATCAATAAGGAAATTTGTATAGCCAATTCGCAAAACTTCTCCTCAACAACATACTCCATGGTACAGCATTAGGTCTACATCACTACCCCATCAAACAGTTAAGTAGCTTGAGCTGACTCTGTTAATTTGGCAGCTTTGAGACAAATTCCAACTATGGGACGAGATTCCCCTTTTCAAGAGGACCAATTTTGATTATTGAAGCGCTCAATTTGGACAAGAGAAAGTGTATTTTTGAATTAAATCCCACATGTGCATATTTGATCAAGTCGGCCCTAAAGCAAATTGGACACCCTTGGAAGGCTATAAATAAAAGTGACCTCAACCTCATTTGGACATCATCATTATGATCATTCTTCTTCTTTCCTTGGTTTGGCTTGCACAAGTTTGAGATGATTCATAGAAAGATTGCTCGCACAGGTTGGAGATTGCATGGTCCAAAGCTCACAGGTGTGCTAGGGTTTTGGTTTCTGACTGCAGGCTTGTCACAAGCAATTTTCGGCTATAACCGTAGGGACGCAGGCTCATGCGTGCAGTTGGAGAATTTCAGCTGCACGCACATCACTCTTTGCATGTGGTTGGGACCTAGGGTTTGAGCTTTACAATTGACTGCAGATTTCAACCGTTGACCACAGAGTTCGGCAATTGACCATGGACAATGACAGTTGATTGCAGAATTCTGAATCAGGGTTTTGATTGTTAGCGTTGTTGGGTTCATCTCATGGGTGTTTTTTAGTTGTTTTTGCTAGATAGGATTATGGTTGAAGATATGGATCATTGTACTCTCTGTTGTTGAATCATTCAATGACAATCTAATTAGAAGAAAAAAATGTAAGGGTTTTCCCCGTAGTGGGTTTTTCCTGGTCTTCGACCAATCCTGGTGTCTCTATGTGTGAATGTTTTTCTTCTATTGTTCCTTTATGTTCCGTTGCAATGATGATGATGTTGTTCTTTCTATAATAATTACATATGTTGCTGAATAATGTAGTAAATCTGAATAATGATATGATGATGTGGGGTGAATTTAAAATGTGATTGAAAAAATGCAATTATCTAAAGCAAAGAACATCATAGGCCTAAAAAATTTAACATGGTATCAAAATTGGGTTGAAGAAAAGCCATTGAAGATCACCCCTATGAAGACACCTTTGATGGAAGCAAGAGAAGATGGAGGAGACTTAAAAAAATACTAGGGTTAGAAGGAAACCCTAGTCAATATGTTATTAGGGTTTGATGTATACTATGAGGTTAGGGTTTGGAAGAAACCATGGATTATGACAAAGACTCATATGCAATCTAGAAACCCTAGCATGATCAGTATGAAGATGTTCTAGTACTTGTGACAGATACGATGTAACCATAGTCTCAATTACGCCTTGGCTATTGATGAAGTTGATGAATATATTGAAGGCAACAATGTTATATGGTCAATGGACAATCATGATCCTTCAAGGCTAGTTCAAGAGGGAGATGATCACCTCTAATTGAAGATTAGTACTTTTTCAATTTATGTTACTTCTTTATGTCTTTACTTTTGTTTAGATTTATTGATTTGATCATTGATTATACTTCCTACATGTATATTTCAGTATTTGGATACTTCTAACCTCTTGATGAGATGTAATAAGTGGATACTTCTTGAGGATCATCTGAGGTGTAGGAAAAGATGGCTAGTGCAGGAAGAGAAGAGCTAGTGCTCCAGCAACCAATGCCAAATAAGAGGGTGCACATGTATCTGAATGTTATAAGGTATGTATAGTATATTGTTTCGAATGCAATATTGGATGGCAAGGTAAGCCCTAAGGTGTGATGAGAATACCACCTTCACAAATGGCTCATGCACGCATATGAAAGTAAGTTTGATTCATGGTACTTATGATGAGATGGTGCACTTGGTATTGGACAAGTATCTTACATTCTATTAAGTCATGGTAAAGCTACTCAGAAACATTGATTTTTGATATATTGGTATACTTGATATTTGGCTAGCATCTTTCATTCTAAACATTATCGATTTCATAATGAATTTCATAAAGAAGGCTAGCACATTGATTCTTATATACGGTAGCTTGATACTATTGATACTATTTGAGATAAGCATTGTAACCTTAATGATGAAAGTGTGACAATAAGATTGATATTCAGGATCTTCTTATTGACCGTGGTTAGAAATTATGACACATGGTAAAATTGGATGCCCTATCTTAATGATTGAATCAAGGTAAAAGAAGTGATCATGATCTTTGAAGTTTGATTATACACTTGTCAGTTGCCCTAATTATATGACACTAACCCTTGATGAAAGTTTGATGTCATGTTCATATACGGTGATGAAGTAGTTGATCTAACATGTTATGACCATGACGGATATATGTTTTAGAACCTGATACAGTTTGATTTCACAACTTAACATTTATGCTGATGCATGAAGGTATTATAGACAGGTTGATGTTTTGAATAATGATGACTGAAGTGGCTTCACATTAAGAGGGAGAAACTTACTTATCATTTGCATTAAATGTATAGAAGACTCTTTACCATTGAAGTAAGATTTTTTTTGGACATGAATAAACTAATCTCTGTTGTTGTTAGTCTGTAGCGAGTTATGGCCTGAAAAGAGAGGGTTTCTCTTAGTTTAAGCCCCAATCACACGGAAAAAGGTCTATGGGTGCAATTGTACCTATAGGTCACAAAAAAAACTGAAGCTTTATGCATAAAATTAGGAATGCACCAGGAGTATGACAATCCTACTGACATGGAACAAACAATAGAAAAATCTATGAGTAGGGAAGTTTGAATGTTTGACTTACTATAGAGAATGTGAATGTGTTGACTAAACTTGCATTTGCAGGTGACCGGAATATGCATATCAGTATGTTATTTTGATTTGATCATTGAAGTTAGTATATGACAATATTTGATAACAATTGCAAGGGTTTGACAAGATTTGGCTTATTGACTTAATTTAGTATACATGAGCAATATTGGCTTGGATAATTGATGATGCCTTAGAACTCTAACATGATGCTTGATAGTTCATAGATACGTTTTGGGTTATGGACTTATTGAACCCACTATGATAACAAATCAGCATTTTGATTTTATAACTGATGATTTGCCTTGACGATAGTGCTATGTGGGCATAGTGACTTTTAGTGACTAATATTGGTATTCAATAGTGATTCCATATTGGTATCATTGGATTTGGCACATTGGTTGAAGTATAAATTGTTGTGATTCAGTATGTAGTGATTTTATGAATTGCAAAAACTTATATGACTTGTCCTCGGTGTATGCATTTATAATTAGTGACAGAAATGCTCATCATAAGGATGCCTTGATAAAGTTTGATTGGATAGTGCTTGGTAAATAAAAGGTTGTTGTAACTTGGTATTTGGATGAGAGCTCCTCTTGACACTTGGTCCAAAGAGTTTGTTACAGTGTCATTGGCAAAAACTTTTATGACTTTGATATTAGCTTCGATTTAGCATCTAAGACTTGATAAGTTGACTTAGTTGATTTGATTGTACAATATTGATTTGTGTGAGGCTGAGAATATTGGTTTGGTTAAGTGTTATGTTTATAGAAAACATTATATGAAGCAAGTTTCTCGAATCTAGTATGGCCACATTGATAGTTATCTGGTGAAGCCAAGAAGATGTTCCAATCCAAACCTCTACTTCCAAAGTGGTCCAAGGTATGGATTTGATTTTGGTTTTATATATTGATGGTCTATTCTTGACAGGCAATGAGCCTCTGATGATCAAAGTAAGAGGGAGTTGGCCTTTGAAGTTCAAAATGACGAATCATAGCATGATGAATTACTTTCTGAAGTTTGGAAAAGAAAATCGATATCGTGAAGCTATTGAAGAGTTTTTGGAAAATGGAAATGCAAATCTTTGGACACTCTGATGGAATAGAATTTTAAGAAATTATGCAGAGATATTGCTAAACCTGCCTTGGCAACTGATAGTTGATTGAAGCATTGATGTTTCGTGTGAACACTCATCCATATAATATGATTCAATTCATGATTGAGTCGCTTCATGCACAATGGGTTACCACTAAACTCACTTCAAGATATTTGCATGGGATGATCAATTTTTAGTCTGAGATATTCTACCTATGATATGTGATTGCATGGATGTATTGATATTGTTTGGGATCATTATTGACAAGATGAACACTTTTGGATGTTGTTTTAGTATGAAATCTTCCATGATATTTTGATGAAAATTTTGTATCATTAAGCACGGCCGAGGTTGAGTATGATGTTGCTGGCATGACTAGCTGTGAGGCACATTGAAGAAGCTCTTTGGAGAGTTGTTTGAGCAAGTTCTAGATATGACAAGGATACATTGCGATAATAATGAATGGGCTCTGATTGGCAGAGAATCTCTTATATAGTTGGGACTAAGATATCTTCAGTCGGTGTTGTTGTAAGAGACAAGCTTAGGCTTGTGGTTGCTTCCTCCATGAGAGGGAGGATAAATAAGGAATCATTTTTGTGATATATATTTGTTCTAATATAATATTTGATTTCATGTCCTGCATGAATAGGAGATTGTTGCTATTGCGACATGACAATTAAGCCGATGCCAGATATGAGCACAATGATATGTTTTTGATCTACAGAGAGCATCACTGATCAAGAACATTGAGCCAACTCTTCCCCCCTGTCTGAGATCCCAAGGTGAGGAATTGAGATGGAAGGCTCATGGGGTTGAGGGATCTCTAGACAATAGGGTCGTAGATGTTGCTCCCCTACCTGTCACCCATAGGGTCTATGTGATCCTTGTCTGATTTGACAAGTCAAGTATCTCCCCCTATCTTGGTCTATGTAGAGTATACCCCAGTTGGCATCATATCCACAAGCTGGACTTGTTGGGATTACCGCTCCTCATCTAGCCAAAAGGTTGAGAGAGTGCTTGGGGGTGTGTGATCCTTACATTTGCTAAGTGAGGTATCTCACCCAAGTTGATTATGATGCAAGTGTTCTACCACATGACTATTGAGTGTCATTATTAGGAAGATCAGCGGGCAATAGGATGGTTGTGATCCTTACCTCATATAGCAAGTGGTATCTCGCCCATTGATTACATCATGGGATGGTTGTGATCCTTGCTTGATAAGTGGTATCTCGCCTATTGCTTGACATGGGGTGAGAGCGTCCAGTAGGACCTTCCTCATTGTCATTGGATTCTGGGTTGAGATGTGGTCCTTGATATTGTTTCGAATAGAAATGTGCTCTCCGACGTGATACAGGGTGGTAGCTTAAGCTACCCTTTGATGTCAAACTCTTCTTTTAGATTCAAGAATGTTCAGCATATGAGCAAAGACAATCAAGAGATTAGCAATGATGATATTTGATTTCGAGATACTTGACATTGGATATGATTTGATGATATGATTCTTGTGATGATTGCATGATGTGGTTGGAATTTTTCCCTAGCTGAGAGGCAATGTTAATTTGGCAGTTCAATGACAAATTCCAACCATGGGATGATATTCCTCTTTTCGAGAGGACCAATTTTAACTATTGATGCACTTAATTTTCACAAGGGAAAATGTATTTTTGAATTAAAGCCCACGTGCATATTTGATCAGGTCAGCCCTAAAGCAAATTGGACACCCTTGGAAGGCTATAAATACAAGTGACCTCAACCTCATTTGAAAATCATCATTATGACCATTCTTCTTCTTTCTTTGGCTTAGCTCGCACAAGTCTGAGATGGTTCATGGAAAGTTTGCTCGCACAAGTTCGAGATTGCAGGGTCTGAAGCTCGCACATGTGCTAGGGTTTTGGTTTCTGACTACAAGCTTGTCACAGGGAAATTCAGTTATAACCGCAGGCTCATGCGTGCAATTGAACAGTTTCAGTCGCACGCAAATAACTCTCTGCGTGCAGTTGGGAACTACGGTTTGAGTTTTAAAATTGACCACAGATTTCATCAGCTGACCACAGAGTTCGACAGTTGACCATAGGTAGTGATAGTTGATTGCAGGCTTCTGAATAGATTTTTGATTATTAGCATTGTTGGGTTCATCTCATGGATGTTGTTTAGTTATTTTTGCTGGATAGGATTATGGTTGAAGATATGGATCATTGTACTCTCTTTTGCTTAATCATTCAATGACAATCTAATAAGAAAAATAATTTCAAAGGGTTTTCCCCATAGTGGATTTTGCCCTGGCCTCTGACCAATCCTGGTGTTTATATGTGTGAATGCTCTTCTTCTATTGTTCCTTTATGTTCCGCTGCAATGATGATGATGTTGTTCTTTCTACATAATTGTATATGTTGCTGAATAATTTTGTAAATCTGAATAATGATATGATGTTGTGGGATGAATTTAATATGTAATTGAAGAAATGCAATTATCTAAAGCAAATAACATCATAACCCTAAGAAAAATTAACAGTGTCCGCACTCCACGGTAGTACCACAAAAGATAAGATGCTTCCTAACTACCTTAGAGCCTATCACCCATCCTAGGAAGATAAGGGATGTAAAAGCAATTATAATTCAGCTCCAACTTTCTGTCGTAGCAAGAATCCCATGTTACCCTCAGTCAACACCAATAGACCACCAAAAAAATAGGATAACCAATGGCAAGTGCTCCGCCAATAATGGACTCAAGACTCCTCCACTTAACCAAAGAAACCTTCTTACATAGTTCAAGAGTATTTAATTAGCATTTCGTTGGGGATTGTTGACCACTACGTGTCAACGACCCATAGCAATACACCCCCCTTTTTTGCAAAAGGGATAGCACCTAATCGATGTGTTCGTACCGGACAACTATCATCATCAGCCTGATCATCATGTTATAATGTAAACTCATTCTGCATTGTATATGATGTAAATAATCTCAGCAGATCCGTGGCATGTATGTAATTGCCTAGGTAAACCTACTTTTATGGTGACGATTTACATTCCGAGAGGTTTTTGGTCTCACCGATCAATTCTCGAATGATCCCTTTTTTGCAAAAGGGATAGCACCTAATCGATGTGTTCGTACCGGACAACTATCATCATCAGCCTGATCATCATGTTATAATGTAAACTCATTCTGCATTGTATATGATGTAAATAATCTCAGCAGATCCGTGGCATGTATGTAATTGCCTAGGTAAACCTACTTTTATGGTGACGATTTACATTCCGAGAGGTTTTTGGTCTCACCGATCAATTCTCGAATGATCGATAGAGTTTTCCTTTAGTCTTTCCCAGTGTTCTAGATCGAGTCTATGTAAAAGTGATTTGGGAATAATCCTAACTATTTGGTTAGGTTATTTTATTACAGATTGCTTGGTCGGTTGAACTATATTTGTCACAAAAATGGGTAGTCTGTGAGAGACATTAAAAAATGGGATTTCCCCCTTGAGATGTAAAAAATATGAAAAATCATGATCTAAAATAATTTATCCCCTCATAGGTTAATTAATTAAATTTTCTGGCCAAAAATTAATTAAAATCCTAAGCCGAAAATTTAATTAATTCTAGGTCCTAGGTAAATTTAAATTCTCCAAAGGCAAAATTTGTCAGTCCTTAAAAAATTCGTCAAGCCAGTTCTAATCTTAACCATTGATTAGGGACTTAATCTTGGTCATTGATTCATCAACAGGAAAAATATAAGAGGAGGCTTGAGGGTCAGTTGAGACAAACTGAGGAGATCAGAGAGTTCGATTTTTCTGAGGCATGGTTTGCTGAGAAAATCGAATTAGTGGTCTGAGTTGCAGTGAGGGGTAGTTCGGCAAGGGAACTTCAATCGAAGGCCGAAGAATACATAGCAGAGAGCTAGAGCAGCGCTGAGAGAGAAAACACAGTCCCAGAGAGGGTGACACAGAGGTCGTAGGGGCTAATGCAGGTGACGCAGAAGCCGTAGGGGCTGACGCAAGCCCTTAGAGGCAATGTTGTGGAGATTTTGTGGGGCAGAGAGGGAGCAGTTCAACAAATCGACATTTTGAGCAAGGGAGGCTCATTGTGGGGTGATGCAGCTCCTAGAGGAGGTGATGCAATTCCAGTGCAGAGCTTGGAGCAACCATCGTTGCCCAGCACTGGGGACTGTCGAGTCATCTGTGGGGTTTGAACATCCAGTTGTTGAATTGTCAGAATATCTGTCTCCGGGTAGAGGTACTTCTGCTAGGATTTTTCTCTGTTGGGTGATCCATATTTGGCACCCTAGCTGTATTCAAAAATCTATTTAATAATACAAACCCTCTATATGTTGCACCAATTTTCCCGAATTGAGTTTTTTTGAGGACGGTTGTTGAAAAATAATGGTGTCCCTTGTGTGATTACCTCAGTGTATTTCAATTCATGATCTGTATGTATGTGTAGTATGCAATAGTGTTTTACATCGATATTTATGTAATTAAATAACTTGTTAATGCAAAGAACAAGTAGGAGATGTTAAACTAATAATTGCAATAGGGGTTTCTGATGTATAGATTCAGAAATTTTCACAGTACCATCCTCTGAATACAGTAATTGAGCCCTTTCATCACCTCGCCATCAAAATGCGAGGTTGAGGAAGAGTGTTGTTGCATGAATGGGTCGATGAAACATCCCTATCCACCAACTATCAATCACATCCCATAACATCATATGTCTATCAAGCCCAGCAAAACCCTTGTCTGCATAATAAAAATGAATGGCCTCCTTGGCCCTATCGATGGCCTCATACAAATAAGCCATTGCAGGCTTGTCCCCATCTACCAATCTCAAAACCTTTATTATAAGTTCACTAGTTGAGCATGCTTCTTCTACTCCCTGCCAAAACGTGTCAAAGTACACCATTTTTGCAATGGCTCTCCCGTCCTGTCTCCTATTGTATCTACAATCACGCCATTCATCATAAACAAACATTTGCTTCAACTCGAGCTGGCATCAAACCAAAGACTGAAGAGTAATAAAGTTGGTGGAAAAAGGTGTGATTGCAGGACGCCACAACTCCTTGTTTCTAGTGTACCTCTTCATGAGCTAAGAACAAAAGCATGGTTATAAATAAACTTGGGGACGCTACTAGCCATATCAATCACCTCCTTGGTGAAGGAGAGTTTCCCCATAAACTCAAGCGGCAAATCAATACAATGTGTTGCACACGGAGTCCAGAACAATGTGCAGTGCCTCTACATAAGCATCCTGCCGACAGACACATAATTAGCTACATTGTTTGTTATGACTTGCACCACATTCTGCACACCAATCTCCCGAATGAACCCATCTAACAACCCACATATCGTTCTTGCATCTTTGATATGTGTTGATGCATCCACTGATTTAATAAACATGGTACCTTTAGGACAATGTACCAAGAAATTTAGAAGGGTCATACCCTTCCTATCTGTCCAGCCATCAGACATCACTGTGCATCTAGAAACTTCCCATGTTTGTTTCAACTCCACAAATCTAGAGTTGATGTCCTGCTTTTCTGCTTGAAGAATTGGCCCCCGCAACTCCTCATATGTAGCACTTTTGTACCTTAGGCCCACAACAGCAATAGCATCACACATTGGCTGCCAAAATGGATTGGCTTTGGTGATGTTGAGAGGTAATTCGCTCCAAAAAAGACACCTCCCCATAACTCTATATGCTTCATGCTTCTCCTTTTTTTAACAATTGATTTTATGGAAGGTTGTGCTCCATGTCCTCTTCATGGAACAAAAAATGAAGACATCGCACTAGCAGTAGCAAGTGATGCTATGGAGCCCCTCCTACTACCCTCAGCCTCAAAGTCAGAAGAAGATATCTCGAAAGATCTACCTGCACATTCAACCTTGTTTTGTTCTGCCTCTTCTTTCTTTCTGTCTTTTTCATCAATTGCTTCAGGAGCTTTTTGTATAAGCTCTGGACTAGAAACTGAACAAAACCCATCATCATGTTCAAGGAGTCTAGCTAGATGGTATTTCAATCACGTAACCCCTCCTATCATCCTAGTCCCACACAATTTGCATGATAGATATGTCCGATTTGTCCCACCATCAAGCTCCCCATACTCCCAAAATGGGCACCAAAACAACAAAAAATTGGAATTAATGATTAAAGTTACTCCACCCATACACAAAAAATAATAAGTAATAACCACCTCATTTTACAAAATAATTTTTTTGCTACATTATTTGCAATGTGAATTCAATGAAAAATGACAATAAGAGGGTGCATTTGAAAGTCAATAAAAGAAATGGAGTTTGTTGCCCAAATAATGAGAAAACCATTGCATTGGCTCATGGGCATGAAAATCATAGCAATGGAAAAAAAAATATGTTGGTAGGCAAAGGGGCAAGCAAGAATAACCCTAAATCTATCAAAAAAATCATTAACATAGGGGACTTTTAGAACATACCTGTTAATGGAAAAATGAAGATTGTCTCATTGTTCTTCAATCTTTGATCAACAAAAAATTTGTAGTTGGTGGTGATAATGGCTCTTTGATCCCCAATTCCTCCTTGACAACAACCACGACGCTCTCCCCTTCCTTCTCCGACACTCAGAAAACAAAAATGAGCAAAAAAATCAATAATTCCCTTTTCTAGCCACGGCCCAACCGACCAGGTGATATTTCATATCGTTGCGCAATATTTTCGCAAGATATTGGCGATATCTCAGAAATATTGCGATATTTTCAAGGAATGAAAACATCGTGATAATGTCAACACTGCCCTGAAGTGTTTACAGGCCCTAACCTGAAGGTGACTTCATCCACTTGCCTAGCACCACCCTACCACCCTAATAAGACAAAATTAAATACAAAAGGGTGGACTCCCGTACCAGGGACAATAATCCATGTTACAATGATTTTCAATGACTATTCTTTGACCAACAAACTAAGACCTAAATCCAAGTCCCAACAACCAAGAACTCTTGACCCAAACAAAATGGCCACTTCAACTCTAGGCAGTTTCATTGACTTTCCAAATTACAATGATATACAAGACTTGACTTAAATTTACAAAAGGACTCTCTTGTTAAGAGATACAAGACTTGATACTACTGTTACTACAAAAGTGATGATGGACTGCTTTTTCAAGGTTTAACTGCTTGACGTTCTTTAACTTGTCCTTCAACAATGTTTCCCTTCTTTGATGATGATTTTCTCTTGATGATCTTAAATGCTTGGTTGTTTGTCTTTCAAGTTGTTGCCATGTTGGTTTGTACCTGCAACACACACAAGTGAATCTCCCTTTCCCAAACAAAATTGATAATGGTCACCCAAACAATCACACCTTACCTTGTATACTCCTGCAAGTCAGTAAACATTAATAAAAGAAATCAATGACCAAACTTACTTTGTCTTACCTGGTGAAGCTAATGTGTTGCCTTATTTGGAATTTTGCAGTATGCTTGATCAACCCGGTGTCAACATCTGATGACAAACTTTGAACACAACAACAAACCTCCCTTCAGTTCAAGCTCTAGACAAACTTAACACAGACCTAGACTCAATGCTTGACACAAACTTAGACTCAATGTTGGCCCTAACTAGACACAAACTAGACTTGACACAACCTAAACCTAAATATTGGCCCTAACTAAACACAACACTACACAAACAAGACGTAGAGCTAGACTTAACAAGGCTAAACACTAGACTTGATGCAAGCTCTAACACGGTCCTGACTAGACATTGTTCTTGACCCAAGGACAACCACAAAGGACTTAGATGTATAGCCTTGAATGAAACAGAGCTCAAGACAAATGTAAGTACAAGATTACTTTGATTTTTAATGTCATTGTTGTACGGTAAAACTTGTAAATGTTGTCGAGGTGAAGCTGCATAGAAGACTCTAATAGATGTTGAATTCCTTTGTTGCTTGAATTGCCTACGTTAGCTGAGGTATCTTGCTCAAATTACAGTCTTGTATTGACCAACGAATCACCCAAGACAGACCTTAACCTTCACAAATCATTAGGGGAATTTCGAGGTCTAAACTGGGCCTCCTAAGGAAATTATAAAATAATAGTGGAAATAATAAAATAAGATCAGATTACATCATCAAATTTTAGAGGGAAAAAAGAAAAAACTATTTTTTCAACTTGTATTTTCAAGTTTTCTCCTTATCAGTTTACTCAAATTTCGAGCAGAAACACTCACTGGATGCAAAATTTGATTCCTCATCCAATGAGTACCCATGTTGCATACTTTCGATGGACCCTACTACACGAAAAATGAGAAATACATGAAAAACATGATTGCAATCACGTTTTTTCATGTATTTCTCATTTTTGGTGTAGCAAGATCCATCAAAAGTATGCAACATGGGTACTCTTTGGATGAGGAATTAATTTTTGCACCCAACAAGTACTCCCACTCCAAATTTGAGTAAAACCTTAGGGAGATAAGCTGAAAATACAAGTTGAAAAAAGTAGTTTTATTATTTTTTTATTTTTTTACATTTTTACTTTATTACTCCAAAAATGGTGAATCATCCCCCATGGTTGACATCATCATCTTGAATCCTATTGGTCCTTATAAAGTTTATTTTGGCTATACATTTTTCTTAGGAGGCCTATTTAGACCTCGGAATTCCCCTAATGTCTATGTTGACTTGGTTGGACTCTCGCTCAAATTACAATCTTGTATAAACCAACAAATCACCCAAGACAGACCTTAACCTAATGTATATAGAGAACATCTGGATAGTCATTATGAATACCTCCCTAGCTAAGAGAGAGTGTTGAATTTTGTAGCTATGGTTGATCTTCACAATATTTTCCTTTGTGAATTATAAAAGAAAAATGTATTTGAAGCATGTTCTTCGTACTTGGAAGAAAAAAAAAAAATTGTATTCAAAAGAAAAATATTATGACTCATCAAAAGCGAAAAAAATGGATTTTTTGAATTTGTATTTTGCCACCACGAGTGACCAAGTCGGCTTGCCCATGAGATGCACCCTTTCGCATGGACGAAACACTATAAAATGAGTGTATTCACTCTTGTCCAAAGGCAGATTCAGATCACACATTATATCTTTGTTTTGGTGCGAGGAAGACAAGGATAATAAGGACAAAAATTAGAGGAAGATGCTTGCTCTAGCATTCAAGGAGGCTAAGATCTAGACATCTAACTGTGATATATCTCTTTGTGGAAGTGCGAATGTTCTATGATATTTTCTCTGTGGAACAGTGCAAAATCCTGAGGTATATCTCTCTGAGGAGCAGTGCGAAAGTTTTGTGATATGTTTTAGCCCTTGTGGAGACAGTCTCTCTGTGGTATATCACTGTGGGATAGTGTGAATTCTGAGGCAGACTTGAAGGATGTTTCTTGACTCTCTTGAAGACATTGTTGTGGAACCTTGTGGACACAACTGTGGAGGGTTGACTTGGTCCTTGGTGGTTGGTCATCTCGCTAGTTAGTTGACTTTGATGTATCTCTTGTTGTATTGATTATCTAAGGAAAAGGTTGGATGTAACAAACTAAATTTATATAAAAATAAACACAAATAATGTAAAAGACAACAAATAAGATTAATGATTAATTAGTTAGCAATTAATGAAAAGGTATGTCCCTAAGGACATAACCATTAGTGAAAAGGAACTTACTTGGCTATATATACAGGACCATCATTCTCATTTGTACTCATGCTATATCAATTCTTTATACAATATACAATTTACAATTACTGTCCTATCATGGATGTCTTTGTCTAAGAAGTATTTTAATATGTCCGTTGTGTATATGACTTTTGGTTGTTAATTGGTATCAGCGCAGTTTGATCCTCTGGCCACTCCACCGTTGTACAGAGTCACGCTCTCCAATCGAAGCCCTTGGCCATGTTTCGTCAACATTGTTGTCATCGACATTGAAGCATTTCACTACACTTTTGGGAGTTTCTCCGTCACTAATTTGTGAGAGGCCTTTGGCCATTAAACAAAAAGAAAATAAAGAAGAAAGAAGATAGTCAAAAAAAAAAAGTATATATAAAGATTAAAAA
>APFE030706201.1:87743-117001 GCA_000404065.3 Pinus taeda
TTATAAAGGGGTATTTTAAAGAAAAGTTCTAATCAAAAAAACGAGAGAATATAAAGTTTAAAAAAAAAATTATGAAGGTTACATGAAAGCATATCTCTTTATATAACTATAAAGAGAAACATTCAAATATATATAAGTGAATATAAGAAAAGGGTAGTATTAAATTTTATTCCTTGTGGATTAAAGGGAAGATATATATTCTTATAAAACATAAAAAGGTAAATCTAGAGAATATTCCAATTGATAGCTATGTGTTCACAATCCATCAAATTAAAAGAAATTTTATATATTTAGATTACATAATACCTTAAGTCACCTTGACAAAACAAATGGGATCAATCATTGAAAAAAAATGATGGAGCTCAATTCTAAAATGAAAAAGGAAGAAAGGTTTTCCTATAATGGTCTTTCAGTTACAGATCACAGGGTAATTACATTAAAAGGAAGTACCCAAAGAAGAGAAGTTAATGTCGCTATCAGCCCAAGCAATGATAAAAATTATATCAACATCAACTTGGAAAATCAACTATTAATTCCAGATCTAAGCATTGGTGTAAAGAAAAATATTTTTGACCAAAAAGAGTATAAAATTAGTGATCTACAAGTGACAATAGGTCATTATGAGTACGTATCTTGATTTCGTGTTGTGAGGACGGATACAAAGAGAGAATGAGACAAACATGGTTGAGGTTTGGTTGCTCTATTATTATGGATGGATGGATTGACATCCGAAAACATAAGGGAAGATGGTCACGTTTCGAGACATAACAAGTAAATCAAAATCAATAAAATCTTCATTAGAAGACCTTAAGGATATCTCAGACTTTATGTTTCAAGATAACGAAAAAACTATATCAAAGAAGCAAAAAGAGCTTGAAGAAGTCATCTGCAACAAAGACAGAAATTTCATGCCTCAAAGATCACCAAGAAAAACTACTTGAACAAGTCAAGAAAGCTAAAGCATCAAAGAAGGAACTCAAGGAGCGTTTATTAGAACAAGAAGAAGAAAATTTACATTTAAAGAGCCTTAACCAAACATTAGTAGAACAAATCAAGTGTTTAAAAGACAAGAAGCGTGAAGGCCAAAATAAAGTTGACTCAGAGAATGAGGAATGCTTACGTCTCAAAAATCATAATCAAAATATGCACAAACAAATTAAAAAAGTTAAGGACGAAAATAAATCATTGACGAATAGGTTCAAAGAACTTGTCGCAAAGGAAGCATCAAAATCTCCAGATGTAGCAGTCCAAACTGAAGAAACCAACATCAATACCACTAATCTCGCAGTTCAGGCAAATCCAAACCCTATTGAAGTAAAAACGTACTCAGAGATTGTCGTTCAAACAGAGGACACCCCAAATAAGGATTCAGTAGTTAAGTCAACAACAACAATGCCTGATGGAAATCAGGGAACTGCCATAAAAACGTTTAAGGAAGTTCAAACGAGAAAAATTCCTTATCTACATTCGAGTCACAAGAATAGACACCTTAAAAAATATACAAATCTATATCACGCAGAACATAAACAACAAACTTATGTTTCGAAGAAAACTGAAATGAGCTCAATCCAAGTCATACGAGAACTATTCACCACATAGCTCCAAGGGTCAAAAGATTGCCCAGAAGATTAATCTAGGATGGTTTGATCCATTTTCAGTACGACAATTCTATCTATCACTCAAAACATCATATCATCTTATATCAACAAATATGAAAGCTCAGAAATAAGAAGATATGCCGATCAACAGAAGAGAACCAATCCTTCATGAGTAAGCTTTGAGGACAAAGCTTTTTGAAGGGGATGACAATGTAACAAACTAAATTTATACAAAAATAAACACAAATAATGCAAAAGACAACAAATAAGATTAATGATTAATTAGTTAGCAATTAATGAAAAGGTATGTCCCTAAGGACATAACCATTATTGAAAGGGTGATTACTTGGCTATATATACCAATATTGTGAACATCGACATCGGGATAAAATCGGCAAGGGTTCGAAAAAACAAAATATCATAAAAATCGGAAAAATATCGGTAAAAAGTGGACAAGCATTGGCAAAATTAAGTTACCATAAAAATATCTTTAAAAATTGGCAAACATCAGCTAGGCCAAAAAATCATGATTTTGAGATAAAATCGGGATGTTATCGAAATGTTCGCAACACTGATATATACAGGACCCTCATTCTCATTTGTACTCATCCTACATCAATTCTTTATACAATATACAATTTACAATTATTTTCCTATCATGGATGTCTTTGTCTACGAAGTATTTTAATATTTCTGCTGCGTATACGACTTTTGGTCATTACAATCCCCTTAGTGGGTTTTCCCACGCTAAAATATTGTCTTCTTTGTGTGGTTGTCTCTTTATAATCCTACCATCTTAATTTTTTATGTCTTTTGTGTAATTTACTTAATGATGAAATCATGGATAAGAATGTGTAAAAGAATTATTTCATCAAAAGAAATTATCAGTATATAAATCTCTTCAAAAATCAATAGATGCCGCCTAGGATTACTCCAAAGGGCCCTCTCAACATGAGACACTCTCCTAATGACATTATCCAACAGGCAGTGGGTACAAACATCCACATGATTGGTTCAAATGGAAAGTAGGTCACGCTCCCCTTCGTATGGTTATAGATTTACTACAGTCTAGAAAATATTGTTTCTTTACAAGCTCTCGCCTCGCATTCTAGGGTCCCTCCCCAAGATAACCCTCTTGTAGTCCCAACTTTTGATATGTTGTTTTATTTACGGTCATTGATTTACTAGTTTTCCACTTCACTATTATAATCTTAAGAAGGGCATATTGGGAACCCCTTGTTTTTGTATAGCATTCTCATGACTGGTGTGATATCATGTCCCACTGACCTATCAAGTGTTTATAGGGCATTAATAGAAATTTCATTTCATTTCATTTCTCATTTAGTCTCAAACTAATCCATTACTAATGAGCATCATAATCCTTCCTCCTTTCAAAGAGAGGTGCACTGTCCTACAGCCACAAAAATATTTAATCATAGTGGAAGAACTTTGAAAAATAGAATGAAGATTCAGAAAGAAGTAGAATTTCCTCGAAATAAGCCAAAGAGCCAGGCTCCAGCCACCAGGAAATCCTTAACGAACAACCAAACAACAACAGAAAAGTGGGCACAATATCCCAAGTGTTCCATTTAAAGGCCTTTCATGAGTTTTTAAATAAAAGGCACCCACTTTTTCCAGTAGCTCATATATTTCATTATCTAGTCATTTATATCATAGAAAAAGATGCTTTCCAAAAATCAATTACATGCTAAAAAAAAAATTAAATTTTAAATCGAGATGTTAGTGGTAATATAGAAGCAGTGTCTTTGGAATAGAAGGCATCTAAATCCAAATTGTAATAAAACAAAAAAAACTCTGGAAAATTGCAAAACGCACCTCCCCTGGAACCATATCCCCGTGCATAATTTTGAAACGCCCCTTTTGATGTACAATAGGTGCCTTTGACCTTTCTCTCAAATTATCTGGGCTGCCTGCACTAAAAATATGTCATCCCATATTCCTTCCAGCCAACAAGTCAAAACTAAAATGTTAAAAAAAGCATCGATGTTGAAAAATTGAAGTATACATATGATACTCAACATGCCTGCTAAATTTGATTGCCTGTAAAGGCAATCAGTAGACTGTGCAATATTAATCCTGTTAAATGATGAAGACCCACTTAACTTTTGCTCTATATGAGGCTGATACAGTTGCTTGTCACTGCTGCTAAAAATTCAGAAAAAAACCATCAATGTCAAAGCTCAGACAAACAATATCTAAAACAAAATTTAGGATGACAGCTAAAAGTCTCAAATCCATAAACCTCAAAAGGATTGCATTTTTGGCTTCCTAAAAACAGACTGCATCTTCAGTCAGATTATTTAGAAGGCTCGTGCTATGCCTCAAACAATAAGTTCAGATATTCCATCATCTGAAACTAAAATTATGACTAACATATTTCAAAAGATATAAATATTCTAAATGGAAGATAATAAAGTTTCCAAAAGGACCGAAAGCAAACCATCTTAATGTATCTGCCTGATGCAGGAGCATCATCTCCGAAAAACACATTGTATTTTACCTAAGCTAGGGGGTTTCATGTTTTGAAGAAATATTAAAATTTCATGTAAATATTAATATTATTTTGAGCGATTAATTAATTGTGTGAGAGAAATTAGTTTCTAGATTATTTAGAATTAATGAGGGAGCTAAGTTGGAATTAGTTTCTAAGTTTTAGGGATGAGAATCTATCTTTTAGGGATGTTGAGATACTTAAGGGTTTGTTGAGGAACTGAAGGGATAAAGTATTAAATTAGATTACTTTTAAAATTGTATAAATAGGACTGAGATTGTGAGAGGTTGGGAGAGATGGAGAGCAGGCTTGAACAGCAAGGCTGTAAGCCTTCAGCAGTTTGTAAGGGCCAAGAACGTTGAATATTTGGTCAAGCAGATCAGTTTGTAAGTATATTAATTTTTTATGAAAGTGTGATTGGAGTTATGTGCCTTAATGGACTGGTTTATGTATGGTTAAATTCTGCATAAGTGAGCTTTTGAATGCTGGTGATGGTTTGAGAGTGTTAAATCATGCGCCTTAGCTGAGTCTTTATGAGTGATTGAAACCCATAATAAAGAATTGAAGTGATGAATCTGTGGTAGTAGATTTGCTGGCAATTATTTGTTGAAATCGATAAACATGTGTGTTGAAATCCAAAGTGTAAATTTAACTGAATTCATGGAACTGGAAATTTGATCATTATGGATTGATTTCAAGGAGAAAACTTCCTGTATCAGTGATGTATTAGTTATTGGTTGAAAGAGGCGTTAGTGTATATAATTGCCAAGAATTCTGTATGACCGTCTCTGAAATGCAGTACGCTATCCTTGAACCAAACGTATGGAGCAGTAAATGAAACACTGGTTATTACAAACTGGAATGTGAGTCGATTAAAAATGGAATGAAAGATGTTTTAAATGAAATCAGAACGTATGCAGGTTTGGGCGGTATGCAAGTTTAAAATCATACCGATAAGATCTGTTTGCAAATGCCAGTTGTCTGTGGGCACTTGGTTTTGATTTATAATCTTACATGAATTGATTGTCACAGAAAAAGATTGCTCGATAAATTTTGATTCCCTGATCGTTGTGGGCATTCATAGTAATTATGTTGCTGAACGGCTCAAATAAGAACGAAATCGCAGAGTTTAGAAGGCCATCATATACTGCCGTCGTGGGAAACTTGAATTGCCGTGTTTCTGATTGGAGTAGATATCTGGGCAAAGATTTAAAGGGGTTCGAGCAACTGGCAAAGGGATTCGGAGAGCTATTGGATGGCATCAAAACTGGAGCTTTTCTTTCTGGTAAAGAGACCCTTTCCCCTGAAACTTTCGTTCTAAAATACCCGGTAAATGTGAACAGTATCGCCCAAGAAACGTACACTGCGGTGGCGGAAACTGACCAGATTGCATTTGTCAGTTTGTGGCTCTTGTTGGGCGATTGAACATTCCAATCTCGAATTCAAGGTTGTGTCACTTCTCGTCGTGTGCCTGGACACAGTCAACAAGAAGTCGAATTGTCTGTGTGGCCAAGAGCATGAATTTGATGTGTTTGCTAAGAGCATGAATTTGATGTGTTTTGAAACGATAACAACACAGTGTTGAGAACTTTCAATGCAAAGCGCAGATTTATATGGGATTAATCAATTTTGTTAGCATGAACGATTGGAGGAATTAAAAGTCTTCAGTTGATATTGGGGCAAGAATATTACGCCACTGTCCCGAGACAGCGTGTACAGGTATGAACAGCATCACTCTCTGTATTAAATAAATTGAATTGCCTGGTAATGGCAACTGGAAATATTGAAATTGAATTGAGATCGCTGGGTACACTGAAAGGGAAGAGGGCGCACAAATGTTTGGTGATAAACAGTGAAGAGCGCATATGAAATCTGGGTGTTTGGATTTAATAGAGATAAGCTCTTATATTATTATGAATTGCCACGGGGGTAATTTTGGAGTATCAATGTAAAGTGTGATTTTAATTACAATTAGAATGCAGATGAAATGGGAATGCTAATGGATTTTTGTAACCATTGTTATATTTGTAAAATTAAAGCTTCCGCATGATTGAATTTGCCAGTGAATGGACTTTGTTGAAATGATGAAACAGGAAATGCATTTTTTTGCATGCATAACAGAGTAGAGATTCTGGGTTTGGCAGGGTAACCTGCGTCAATTTTGGTATCAGAGCCTGGCTCTGTGGAATGTTTATTTTGAAGGTTCTGTTGAATTGAAAATGTTTATGTTCTGAATGAGGAGGAGAAGGCTTTTATTGAAGACTGAAATTTATTTTTGACTGTATGAATGTTGGTTTTATGTAAATACGAGTATGATGAATAAAAGTTCTGTATGAAAGTTTATTGAGAAGTGGATTAAATGAAGTCCACACGTGAACAGATGCAGTTCACAAAGGAGGGGAAGATGACTGCTGATAGTCATTTCAGAGGTTCTGGAAAAGACCTCAACAGAGGAAGGAAGAGGGAAAATGCCAAGGTAAGTGGCATATGTGAACAGTTAACAGATGAAGAGTACGAGCGGGAGAAAGTCGAAATAGCAATTCAGCTTGAATTGTTGATGGAGTTGTTGCAGGAAAATGTGAGAAACCAGACGCATGGTTGGACCATGAGAAAGAAGGTAAAGTGGCAGAAGTTGCATGCAAGAAGAGAAAAGCAGGTAAACATACAGTTGATGGAGGAGCTGAGGAAGCTCGAGCAGATGTTGAGTTGTAGAGAACTCAGAGAGGCTGAGTTGAAAATGGATGTTTCCATTTGTGGCCCGGAACATGGCGAAATTCTGGGTGAAGAGATCAATGAGGAGGATCTCATGAACTATTGGGATAGTTCAGAAGCATCTGAAGAGGTAATGATGAGAGAAACAGGTAAGGCTATGAAGCCTTGTAAATTTTCTCACAATTCATGTATGTTTGCAGGATGTGCGATAGATGGTGAGCAGTCTGATGGAACTGTCACAAAGGACAATGACGTTCTTGGGGTAAAGTCTGGTAGAGGATTCCTTTCAGAGAAGGAATGTGATGATTGGTCAACAGAAAATGAAGGTATGGAAAGTTGTGTAAAATTTCCGAGTTCTACTCCAGGTGAAATTGTACAGTTGTATCTGGAGTTAGATCTTCAGAAGAGAGAGTTGGAAAAGCAGAGTATCTATGTTCAGGAAAAGTTGCTGAAAGACACAGAACAGGGGAAGATTTTCCAAACAGATGATGTGGAAAGGGGACTAACTGATAGTCTCACAGAGGAATTGAATCAGCATACTGAAGTGCTGGCAAAGGAGGACAAGGCACTGATGCCTTTTGATTTTTATTCTAACAAGTGTTTTGTGAATGCAGGTATTGTTGCAGAACATTTGACTCAGTTGAGTAGTCAAATGAAGGAAGAAGAAGTTTTCTGTTTCAGAGGACTAGAGGGTATGGATGATAGGGTGGCAGTCAGAACAGAAACAAACATAGAAGCAAGAAGTCAGCGAGTGACAGTACAAACTGAGCAAGCCGTCTTAGCTCAGCAGACAGCTAGAAATCAGCAACCTGGAGATTTATTAGACCGAGAGATTGAAAGTATCAAAAAACTGATGACAAAAGAATCCCAGAGAAAGACGGCAATAAGAAGGAAAAGGAAAGACAACCAGAGAAATACTATAGCAGACTTGGAAGGCAGAGCAAGTGGAGCACTACAGCACAAAATATGGAACCCTGGAGGACAACAGCAGATAACGACAACAGTAAAGCAATTGGCAAGCAATGGAAGATTACAAAATAAAATTTGGGATCCAGGAGGAAATATCCAGACTTATGACCAGGCGGTCATGAATTTTCTTACATGGGGAGTCTGATGCAGGAGCATCATCTCCGAAAAACACATTGTATTTTACCTAAGCTAGGGGGTTTCATGTTTTGAAGAAATATTAAAATTTCATGTAAATATTAATATTATTTTGAGCGATTAATTAATTGTGTGAGAGAAATTAGTTTCTAGATTATTTAGAATTAATGAGGGACCTAAGTTGGAATTAGTTTCCAAGTTTTAGGGATGAGAATCTATCTTTTAGGGATGTTGAGATACTTAAGGGTTTGTTGAGGAACTGAAGGGATAAAGTATTAAATTAGATTACTTTTAAAATTGTATAAATAGGACTGAGATTGTGAGAGGTTGGGAGAGATGGAGAGCAGGCTTGAACAGCAAGGCTGTAAGCCTTCAGCAGTTTGTAAGGGCCAAGAACGTTGAATATTTGGTCAAGCAGATCAGTTTGTAAGTATATTAATTTTTTATAAAAGTGTGATTGGAGTTATGTGCCTTAATGGACTGGTTTATGTATGGTTAAATTCTGCATAAGTGAGCTTTTGAATGCTGGTGATGGTTTGAGAGTGTTAAATCAGGCGCCTTAGCTGAGTCTTTATGAGTGATTGAAACCCATAATAAAGAATTGAAGTGATGAATCTGTGGTAGTAGATTTACTGGCAATTATTTGTTGAAATCGATAAACATGTGTGTTGAAATCCAAAGTGTAAATTTAACTGAATTCATGGAACTGGAAATTCGATCATTATGGATCGATTTCAAGGAGAAAACTTCCTGTATCAGTGATGTATTAGTTATTGGTTGAAAGAGGCGTTAGTGTATATAATTGCCAAGAATTCTGTACGACCGTCTCTGAAATGCAGTACGCTATCCTTGAACCAAACGCATGGAGCAGTAAATGAAACACTGGTTATTACAAACTGGAATGTGAGTCGATTAAAAATGGAATGAAAGATGTTTTAAATGAAATCAGAACGTATGCAGGTTTGGGCGGTATGCAAGTTTAAAATCATACCGATAAGATCTGTTTGCAAATGCCAGTTGTCTGTGGGCACTTGGTTTTGATTTCTAATCTTACATGAATTGATTGTCACAGAAAAAGATTGCTCGATAAAGTTTGATTCCCTGATCGTTGTGGGCATTCATAGTAATTATGTTGCTGAAGGGCTCAAAGAAGAACGAAATCGCAGAGTTTAGAAGGCCATCGTATACTGCCGTCGTGGGAGTCGATCGAACACTGCCGTCGTGGGAAACTTGAATTTCCGAGTTTCTGATTGGAGTAGATATCTGGGCAAAGATTTAAAGGGGTTCGAGCAACTGGCAAAGGGATTCGGAGAGCTATTGGATGGCATCAAAACTGGAGCTTTTCTTTCTGGTAAAGAGACCCTTTCCCCTGAAACTTTCGTTCTAAAATACCCGGTAAATGTGAACAGTATCGCCCAAGAAACGTACACTGCAGTGGCGGATACTGACCAAATTGCATTTGTCAGTTTGTGGCTCTTGTTGGGCGATTGAACGTTCCATTCTCGAATTCAAGGTTGTGTCACTTCTCGTCGTGTGCCTGGACACAGTCAACAAGAAGTCGAATTGTCTGTGTGGCCAAGAGCATGAATTTATTGTGTTTGCTAAGAGCATGAATTTGATGTGTTTTGAAACGATAACAACACAGTGTTGAGAACTTTCAATGCAAAGCGCAGATTTATATGGGATTAATCAATTTTGTTAGCATGAACGATTGGAGGAATTAAAAGTCTTCAGTTGATATTGGGGCAAGAATATTACGCCACTGTCCTAAGACAACGTGTACAGGTATGAACAGCATCACTCTCTGTATTAAATAAATTGAATTGCCTGGTAATGGCAACTGGAAATATTGAAATTGAATTGAGACCGCTGGGTACACTGAAAGGGAAGAGGGTGCACAAATGTTTGGTGATAAACAGTGAAGAGCGCATATGAAATCTGGGTGTTTGGATTTAATAGAGATAAGCTCTTATATTATTATGAATTGCCAGGGGGGTAATTTTGGAGTATCAATGTAAAGTGTGATTTTAATTACAATTAGAATGCAGATGAAATGGGAATGCTAATGGATTTTTGTAACCATTGTTATATTTGTAAAATTAAAGCTTCCGCATGATTGAATTTGCCAGTGAATGGACTTTGTTGAAATGATGAAACAGGAAATGCATTTTTTTGTATGCATAACAGAGTAGAGATTCTGGGTTTGGCGGGGTAACCTGCGTCACTGCCATAAGCCAGTGAATCATTCTAGGAAACAAGTAAAAGGGCTGCTATTGGCAATAGAAAGCGAAATTCTATAAACACAAACAGTAGGAAATATTAGGCATTACACATTCTTCCGGATTTGAATGGAGAACATAAAGTGCCAACGAGATCCATTACTTTCCACCGTTCCAGAAATCAAATTCAAGCTAGACTCCTTTGTTCATAAGAGTTTACATTCCTATGATTTTACATTAAATTATTATTCTAGTACATCTTTAACTTGGAACATGAAGGAATACATGCAAAGGTGCAGTGATATAACAGTATGCTTAAGCCTCAATGTTTAACCATCTCCCTAGAAATTTGAAAAATGTAGTAAAAGTATATTTTCTCCATTCAAAAAGTACACTCTCAGTTAATAAAATCAGTTAATGAGGAATAGAAAGGAGGCATTGAAGGAAGGAAAAACTTCTCGTCTCCCTCCTCCTCTAAAGATAACCACAATGCCATTGTAGGTGGATTTAGAAATTTGTTCAATAACAGTGGAAGTGACGTGAAGGATAAAAAGGACAAATCAAATTCAGCTGATGGCACGGCATTGCTGTTAGATACCTAATCCTTCGAGATTGAGGTTAAGGTCATTAAGCATTGATCAAGCATGCTAAGCTTAATTCACCATATTTTAAGGCTTAGATTAGGCAGCTTCAGCAAAATAGGTGGTGTCGACTGATGTCCCTAGAGGATCGAGGTAGAGACAAAGGCTAGACAAGAGGCAAAGAATGAAGGACGATACTTGTTACCCACCATTTTGTGGGCGATGTCCTTAGGAGATATTTTTTCTCCAAGTTGGTCCTCAGCGGGCAACCAGCAGCCCCTTGCAACCACCAACTAGCTCGTTGTGCCACTTCTCTGCCACCTGAGCTAGCCATGTGGTCCCTCACCCATCTGCCATGATCGTATGTTTGAAGGTGGGCCTCCCAAACCTAAAGGTATGTGTGGTCATTGAGTATTATAGTTTTCTCATCATGTACACTTATGGGCATGGATTAATGGGGAGATTCGGTGGAAAGAATGAGCTAGGTCTGTGGTCCTATCCCCTAGACCCCTTTTGGATGTTAACCTTGGATTCTAGTCCCGTGGGATCTCTTTTACTAACCTTTTGGCTTTAGGTATGGTATTACATGTGAAACCCCAATTTTGGTTGTGGTCTTGCTCCCTCATCAATATATATTACCCACTTTCCACTCATTATAGCCCCATCTATCATTTCTCTTACCTGGATCCACATTACTCCACTGGGTCCACATAGGGCTAGTCTTCCCCTTCCCCTTGCCCGCACCTTGGGTCAGGCCTCGAATGATGCCTCGGATGTTAATGCAGTTGAAAAGAAAAGTAAAATCATAATTGGCCACATTCAACAAGAAAATGTACCATAAAATGCAAAAGATGGCCGAGAGAAACACATTTAGCACATGGGCAAAAGCCAATACATGAGCTCTACCCCATCATCATGGCCATCACCCTCATTCCTGTAGGCCTTAGATGAGACTCATTTATCATTTAGGAACCCATGATTGTCCCATCCCATGGTGGGCAATGAACTTCCCTACATTAAAAAGGGTATCCACTGCTATATCTCACGCATCATGCTCTCACCCCTTGAACCCTGACCAATTAATTAAAGAAAAATCATAATTGGTAAAAAGCATATAAAGACGGGTGGAAAAATCAAGGTCGAGGCACCTCATGTACCAGCATTGCTCCCTCCTATACATTACATGCCCAAGTGTGGGCTTCCCTTTTACTAGCAACCCTTGCATCCCAGCATGTGGCCCAAGGTTGCCCCTTTTCATTCCCTACTCCATTCATCCCTTTACCACATGCCACCACCTTTTTAAAAGGATGTACCTTGGACATATTATCCCCTTTAGAAGTAGAAACCACCTAATAGGATACTTGGTTAACTCCATTTGGAGCTTGGAGACATTTGCACATGCCAAAGCCCATTATGGAAGGGCATGCCATTATGAAGTCCCGACCTGTTGTCCATGGTTTGTAAGCTCTTTTACTCAATTTCCTTGATGACTTGTTGTACTAGAAGGCTAGGGGATGGATTGGATCTTATGCAAGAATGCAGGTGGTCTCCATCATGGGTTTGGTCTCCCTATACGGGGTCCTAACCCTCTAGAGGGCTACATTGGCACATATAGGGTGTGTGTTGAGAGCCATGAGTCTCCACAACAGTAGACAGCACTCCATGGATCCCTAGAGACATTCAAAGTTTGCTCAAGATTCACCTATTGGATGAGGAAGATGCATCTAGTTAACCTTTGCCCAGCCAGGCCCACAGTTGTACCATGCACTTGGCAGATCCCAGGACTTGTATGCTGATGTGGCATCACTTACACCATCATCTGAGCCCTTACAGATGGTCTACATGCATCTTTCTAGGAGAAAATTTCTCCTATGGGGTCACCCACTAGTGGTGGTTAACAGAGACACTTCAGTCCAAAATTCCAACTGAGTTTGAATCCTATAATCCCGGAGAAAGGTAGAATAAAGTGCCAAGTGCTCTGAGTTAGATCATGGAGTAGTTGAGTCAACATAGGCTGAAGTGTGTTTGAGTATAGTTTGAGTGGAGTCAACCTAAAGGAAGAGTGTTGATGCACTTTAGTTTGATTAGGAGTCTATCTCAGTCAAGTTGCTAAATACTAGAAAGAAAACATGCATTGTGGATGGAGTGGAGATGTCGAGGAGTAAGATTAACAATCAAGTGAAGAAAGATGGAGTAGGCTTGAGAGATGAGTGGAGTAGACAAGCCATGAGCTTTGAATTAACTAAGGTTTAGTGGAGTGAATTAAGGATGAATTGGAGTTCAATTGGTGGAGAACTAAGGTGACGTGGAGATGGACTAGCAATACACATGGGAGAAGAGGGGATGATCTTAGTCCAACTGAGGTCAAATTAGAGAGAGAGAGAGATAGAGAGATAAGCAATGTTCCACCAACTTTTTGAGACGAGGAGGTGAGGGAGCGAAGATACGCAGGAGCGGCCTATGCAAAAGCTCCCCACCAATTTTTAGGAAACGTGGGGGGGCTTCAAGGTCTTAAAAAACTTATAAATATAAAAAATACAATTTATAAATCAATGAATCATATAAGTTTATAACTGAAACAAATTTAAAACGAAAAGTTGCAAAGCATGATCATTGATATAAATTATATTCATACATCATACATCATACATTATGATTAATCATTAAAACCATATTGAATCTTGATGTTCTACTTCCAAGTTCCTACTATGAACATTGAATACCGAATCTTGAAATATAATTATAAAAGTCAAGTCTGATACATCAAGAGTCAAAATTTTATAGAGTCAGAATAACATAAGAAGTTAGAACATCAACATATCAAAAGATAAACGAGCATAATTTTGCTCAAGGTAATGCCCCGCTAGTCTCTGCATCCAGCTGCTGCATGAATAAATCAAGATCAACTATATCACCATCTGAATCTGAATCACTAACATTCTCAAACATGCTAAGTGGCACACCAACCAACCCCATCTATCTCTCATCAAGTCTCTCCTCCATATCTACATGTGCATCATCCTCTGGATCGACATCCCATAATGTTGTCCCTTCAAATACTCAAATGTCTTCCTATGCTCAAGACGTAGGGCACTATCCACAGCTACTAACTTCTCCGTTCTTTTAGAGGTAAGGTTGTTCCTCTTGATAGCGTGGATGAAGCTATATGTGGACCAATTCCTCTCTACTACAGAGGAACTAGTAATCTGAGACAACAAACGCATAGCTAGATGTTTGAACTCTAGAGCACCATCCCCATGAATCCTCCACCAACCAATCGGGTCGTCTTGGGCTAGATCTACGCGATCTGCCTGAGCACCAGGTATGTTGAAGGGGCCACTAAGAGATGCAAACTAAACAAACTGTCTTTGAAATCTTGCCCCCTCCTCCTCATTGTACATCTTTGCAATTGCATCTAGGAAGCCATTCTATACCTTAGGATCATCACTAGGAGGCACCCTCCCAGGTCTTTCAACATACCATTTTGGGTTTAATGCATATGTTGTCATGTGAAAAGGTGTGTTCATGTGATCCCACCTACACTGAATGATGGGTCGAATCTGGGATGTATAGAACTCTAATGGGGGCTCTCTCTGCTGAATGGTTGGCTTCACACAACCCAACATGCTATCAAAGATCTCATAGATTTATACAAGACTAAGAGCATCTGAATCAGTGTAACGAATGACCTCCACAATAGGGCCCAAGAATGACACCAAATAAGAACAATCTGCCCACCAATCATTGTCCAACACTTGAAGCTTGTCCAATCATATCCACTGAATCTTGCCTTCAGTGCATTATTGAGTGCATGCACACAACAAGGAGTCCAAAAAATATGTTGATACCTACTTTGAATCAATAACCCAACTGATCTACAAACTGCTGTTGCATTTGTCACAACCTGCACCACACTATCAGGCCCAACATCCTCTATATCTTCTTGAAGAAGCTCAAATTGGAAAGATGCATCCTTGCGCTTTCCAGAACAGTCAACAGCTTTAAAAAAGAATGGACCTACTTAAGATGTCATTGTGATGTTGATTAGTGGATGTTTTCGGATGTCAATCCATCCATCCATAATAATAGAGCACCAAACCTCAACCATGTTTGTCTCATTCTCTCTTTTTGCACATTAATTTTAAACACTTTTCTATCTAAAATTGTTGTCCATAGCTTATGTTCTCCAAGTGGTACATATGAAGGCCCTATTCTTGCAATTGCTTGGACCATTTCCTTGTAATAAGAAGAACGAACAACATGGAAGGGAATTCCATTGACAAAAAAAAATTTACCAATTGCATCATCTATGTCATCTCAATCTAGAACATTGTACATCCTAAAAACTGTAGCACCCATTGCACAAGAACAAGATGCACCAGTAGAAACCTTTGTCTTTTTTGATGAAGCACTGGATGGAGGAATATTTGTGGATGGATCAACATGTCTGCTAGAAAACAATCCTTTTCCAGTGGTTTCCCTTTCTAGCCACCAAATTTGCTCTCTTTGAGTTGAATTCAGGCTCTTTGAGGGACACATATTGACTCCTTTACCTGTAATAGCCAAAATATGTTGCTTCACCCTGGTATAGTTGCCAACAAAGTGATGCCCACAAATATTGCAGACCCAATCACGTGAGCCACCACCAACTTTTGGATTTTTTTCAAAAATCTGGTTACATAGATTAAAAGTGGTTTTAGAGGATTAAATGTCCCCTATGCAAATTTTTCTAGATCTCTTGGTGGGCCTTCAGAATCTACCCCATGCAAAGGCCTATTCTAGTTTCTTGCCCTCCTGTGACTGCTTTCAATTTCTTCTTGTGCATCATGTGGCTCACTACCACTGTAGTTGTTGTCACTGTTCCCACTGTTCCCAGAAGAAGTCTCACTCTAACTCATAGTTGTAAGTTGAACGTAACTCGTAGTCGGTAAGTTGCAACTTGTAGTGAAAATAAAAAAGTTTAAAAACATTACACAGGGTAACTAATACTAACAGCACACACATTCAACACTGGAATTTTTTTTTTAATTTACAAGAAAAAAATTAAAATTAATACATAGTCAACAGTAAAAATTAAAAAAACACAGTGAAGTTTCAACACTAAAAATTTAAAAAAATTAAATTAAATTACAATGAATTAAATAAAAATAAAAAATTAAATTTAAAAAAATGCAGCCTACAGGCACACAGTAAACACAGAAAAATTAAAATAATTTACAATTTACAAAAAAAAATGAAAAAAAAACAAACAATGGGGAAAAGCAGGGTACTTACAATTTACTATGCAAACTGTGGCCAAGTAAAGACTGTCAATGGGGGTTGTAGTTGTTTAACTGAAAAAAATAAAAAATAAAAAATAAATAAAAATAAAAAATAAAAAACTTCAAGTCGCGGTTCAAGAATGAAGGCTTGAAGCCTCACGTGTTGGACAGGTCAAGCTTAGCCGCTTCAGGTGTTGGACAGAGACGGCGTGCAGCAATGACGGTGGCTTCAACTTTCAATGGTGTCCGTCGTCCAGCGTCCACATTCAGGTCCACTATCCAGTAGCGATGGCGTCTATGGTCCAGCAACTGATGGCGTCCATGATCCAGCAACTGATGGTGTCCACGATCCAATAGTGGATGGCATCGATAGGTTTCGATGGTGTCGGTGGTGTCCAGCAGCAACAGGTTAGAAAATAGAATGGTGCAGTGAGGGCGTCGGGTTTCAAGCCTTAAACAATGAAAAAACTAAGTCTAAAACCCTCGGCCGTAGTCAAAACAAATAAAAAAAATAAAATTATGATCTAAAAAGAAATCATTAAAAAAAATAAAATTGGGCAACGAAAATGACCTCCCACAACCCCCGACGACCCTCTTTTTCGAAAATGACCCCTAAATTGGAGGAAATGATCCCTTGGCAAGTTTCCTTGCATACCTTGTTTTTTGGGAGCATGGGGAAATGACCCACTCTCGTCCCCAAGTCCCCAAAGCACAAGCGAGCTCGGAAACTTGACCCCCAGGAGGGGGGGGGACACGACCCCATGGAACACTGGAGATAAGTGTAGTGGGGAGGAGAATGCATGCATTTAGAGAAGCTGAGAGAAAACCCTATAGACTCCTACATGCATGCATGTGACTTAGTTACCTCTAGAAGATGCTAAGTCACTCCTATATTCATGATTGCGTCCTAGTAGTTACTAGTTGACTCACTCAAGCGACCTAGTTAACTCACTGACACACCTAGGCCAACTCAAATGACTTAACACTTCACTCTAGCTCATGCATGCATCCAAATCTCTCCACATGACACCCTCACAAGCTACCATGTGTCACAATCAGATGTTACTACATGTCGTCACCAAAGATTGCCCCATGTCACCCCTACATGACCACTAGTCAACAGACTCATGTTTCAGTGAGGAGTCTGAATTTGCTAATGGAACCAACATGTAACTACTTGCTAAAAATAAAATATCTCACATATCTATGAAACTACACTCATCAAACCTAATTTTCAATGAGTGTGCACTGCAAATATGTGAGCAACTCTGACATGCAACCCCTATTGAAAATAACCATGTCTTGCATGTCACCCAAAAGTAGCTCACCGGAATCATGAGCTCGCAAGGATCTCAAATATACCATCATTACTAGCATGCAAGTGTTTGAATCCCATCTCCTAAAAAGTAGGGGAACCACTAAAAATAGCAACTCTCTCCAATCCAATAAAACCTTTTGCAAAATATGCATCTAAAACATATCATCATTGAATCAATACTATAGCTTAACTCTATTGGAACCAACCCTTAGCTCAAGCAAAGTTATCTCTAAATATAGTTTAGACATTGCAGCCTAAATGAAATGTGTTGGCCCTTAACCCTCCATATTTGCTAGGGGGCAAATCTAGGGGTTAACAAGTACTTAGGAGGGGAAGCATTATGCATCTTGGGGAAGGACATTGATCCCTAGATGGCATGGCGTAGCTTGGATTCCTTGATGGATGCCTCGAGTTGGCTCAAGAATGCCTAGGTTATGACAGTGTTATTGTAGGGGCAGCTACCACATTGGATTACATGGCTTAGGTGGAACAATGGAGTTCATATGAGCTTGGCAAGGAAGATTGGAAACAACTTGAGTAGCTATCTTGGAGCTTGTATTGTGTACGACATTACCTTGCAACATGACATGTGTACCCTTTGAGTGGATCTCTTCACCTCTGTGGTCTACATGACCTTATCATAGGATGCTTGCAAGGGCTAGCCCCACACTATATTATTGCTCTCTCTCTCTCTCTCTCTCTCTCTCTCTCTCTCTATATATATATATATATATATAGTGAAAGAGCCCTCCTTAATGGCATTGTGTTCATTCTTATTTCACTCTTGTGTAGAGGATGTGAACTAGGAGAGGAGTGTTGTAGTCACCTTCTCTCTCTTGGCGATTCATTTGTACTTGATCTCTCACTTGGAGTTGCTAGATTTTCATACTTGTGGAGCATCTTGAAGTCTAACATTAGGGTTTATCTATTGGATATTTGAGATTAGGGTTTTGTAATAAAGCCCTAGATTATATATGGTGAAGAAGAAAGGAAGATATTTTTCCTTGAAGGACTTGTTTGAGTGACTCTTGCATGTTCGAAGCTCATTGGTTGAGGTAGGGTATTCACTGTTTTCCCTAGCTATGGTTTTGGAGAGCTAGTGGATTGTACTAGCCTTGTGATAAGGCTACGGTATTTGTGACACCTTCATCTTATGTTTTTAATGAAGTTTTCAGCTGTGCAACATGTGTAATTCCCAGATTTGATTTTTAACCATCTATATTATTCATGTATTGTTATTTATAGCTATATATGTCTTACTGATTTGACATAAGGGCAATTTCATTAAGTGATTTGACATCATCTTTGAAAATTTTAAGAGCTGTTTTGTTGTTGTTATATCCACTGTAAATTTTCAGATCTCGTTTATGCATGTTAAGTTAGCCTAGACAGCTGAAACTCCTTTTTTTTTCTCTTAATCAAGACACTTTGGTATCCTTTCTCCTTGGTTTGCCTAGAAGATTGTGTTGTAAGAACTTGCATTTAAAGTTATGTTTCTAATGTCAATTGGGTCTAGCCCAGGTGGTTGAGAGGCATGTCATCCTCCGCACACAGGATAAATTTCCACAAGTGACATGTTCATCTCTTAAAGAGTATATTGTTATATAGACCTTAATCCTAGAGAATCTGGTTTACTAGGTACCATCCTCAGAATGAAGGAAATGCCTGGTGGGTTTGTCCAGGATATATATTTCATCGAAAAAAGTTATGTTTCCAATAGCAGACTGAAAAGGTATTTCAAGGGAATCAGTTGTTCACTCTTAGATTGTCTCAGGCTTTAGAATTGAAATAACCTTAACTTCTTATATTAACTGTCTTTTACCCACTCTTTTCTTTAGATGATATGTCTTTAGGTCAACAATTACAAAATATGACATTTTAAACAGAAATTTCACTATACTGATATTTGCAGCCAGATAAATCAAGCACGCACTTTAGCTAATTATATTCAAATAGTTTATGTTTTTATGGTCTATACAGAGTTAGTCTAAAATTTAAATTCAAACAAGAATAAGTCAGCATATTATATACTATAGACTTCCAACCTTTTATGATCTCCACCTTGAGAATGCACATGTTCAGCTATGATTGGTTCTCTCTTGATTATACCACCTTGTAGAGAAACAGCCTGACTGTCCCCTAAAGATTCACCATCATTTTCAGGAGTTTTCTCATGATCCAGGACTTTCAAAGTGTCATCCTTCTCTGCTGGCAATAACTTTAGACTGTGTTCCTCAATACTCTCCTTATTAGGTGTAGTAAAAGAACTGATGTCACCCTCAAATGCATCAGCATGTCCGCTGTAAAAAAAAAAAAAACCAAGTAAATTCCACATTTTGTTTAATATTACATGTTTAGCCTAGCTGGCTTTGAACAGTGATTTTTTTTTCAACTCTTAATTATATCACCCATTTCATGCAAATATGTTGTTCAAATAACCAACTCGCTATGTACTCAAGAACTAGGATGCTGGTCAATTCAAATGAGCAAAATATAGCTATTTTAATCAGTTAAAACAGCAGATGGTGCTTGCTCGTTGCAGGTAATATTGGCAAATATGTCTAGCTATGTGCACTATATATAAAAAATGATACCATGTGTCAGAGAAATTCCAGTATTTTACCAAATTAAAATAAAAATATCTTAAACCAAAAACTTCTATCCAATTTCTGTGCATAGACAAACAATGAATAAAAACAGCGAAAGATGGGAGCTCATATTTTGCATCAAGAAAAGAAGCCTACTTGAGCACATTTAAAGGCTGGAGTTGCAAAGAAACTGCCAAAGATTCTGACTGAGTTTGCATAATATGATCTTTGCCCTGCAACTTTACAAGCTATTAGGATCTATGGGAATCGTTTTTCAACTCACCCAAAAAATATTAAATAAACTTCCCAACATTGAACTCATATTTATTAACTTCAGGCTGCCAACTCTACAAGTCCCTCCTATCCACAGTACTACACAAGAAAAATACAAAAAACTACCAATCACAGTAATTAGACATTTTCTTAAGAACTCTTTTTTAAAATACCATTTACAAAATTCACTTACTTCCTCAGTAGCCTCTGCTCTAGCAGAATTAACATTATCGGTTGCCAGAGAATCAGACAATGATGGCAACCCCATCAAACCAGCACCTTCTTTCATGGATTTTGGATTTTCTGTGACTTTTGAAGCAGGCATCTTCTCATTATCTTGTATCTATATAACATGAAAGAGTTAGGTTACTCGAGAATGTAGAACACCGACATGAGGATGGGTAAACATATTTGTGCTTACTGTTTAATTAAAAAGAACCACAAATGTATGTTCATACAAAACAAAGGAAAATTGGATGCAAATATAAGTTTGGAAAACAAAAAATGAGCATTCCAAAGCCTCAATTTTGAGATTCTCCTGATCTAAATTCCAGGCACTAATCACACGTTTGTGTTCATTATAACACCAACCAAAATTTAGATAATTTTAGTAAGCTCGATTCTATAAAGTTTATATTGACCATATTATATTTGTTTTCCTCCTACCTTGTACATCTACACATAATAATCCATGCCAGGGCTTGCAATGTCACATCATGAAAGGACATGACTGTATTGCTGAATATGGCATTTGAAAACTTAAAAACAAGGAAATGAAAGGTGAGAAAAGCTGAATTTTAACTACACATAAATATTTATTTTATGAAATATTATCATTGAAAGAAATGTAGTTTCAACAATTCTAATCTGTAACTGTAATCTGTTATGAAAGTGCAAAAGAATAAATTAGAGGATACATCATATGTCTCATCGCTCAACATTTTCCATCGATTTCCTATCCATTGTGTCTTACAACAAGGGACGCATTAAAAACTAGGAAAAGAGGTATCATTTGCACCTCATAATGGCTAAAATATTTTTGCTAAGCAAAAGTATTTACAGAATTTAAAAGTTAAAATAGAGAATATTACATGATCACATGTTTATGCCTGCAAACCAGACAGCCTCAGTGTCAAGGATAATTCAGGACACATAAAATAGAGAGATAACAGTGACATTATAATGTCTTATTTGCAAAAGATTTGCAAGTTTAGGGACATAAAAATTATATTTCAGTCCAATGAACTAACCGACCTGTTTCTTCCTTGCACGTATCCTTATTTTTGTAGTTTTCAGGAGTGACCTTGGCACCACAATATGTTTGGATTGGTTGTTCTTTGAATTTCGTTTATCTACTTGTTTGTTCATACATGGATATTAACAAGATTTTCTCATCTTTATGCATACAAATGGACATAACAAAATATAAAAGAAGCAAAATAGATAATAGTATAATACATAAAAAAAAACCATCTGCATAACAAATTCATTCTTTAACTCCAACTTCGTCATTTGGAAAGATATAAAGCAGGTGCCAAGATGTCAAGAGTCCCGACTCTCATTTCATACCATGAAATCAAATAGAAAATATTGACACCGACAGGTATCATTAGCCCAATCTTTCATGCTTATCAATTTTTAGGATTAAAGGCCACTTTCTCCCATCACTTGTCAAACCAAATAAATCAGCACTAAATTCTAATAGGCTGGGATATTGGCATAGCCATAGTCTTTTTAAAACTTGTATACCACCATAGGCTATAGTGCCGACATATAATGCCTATCTCTGGAATCTGGATGCATGAATATCATAGTTAATTAATTCTATATGCATTGTCCGCACCCATTTTATATGTTAATAACATCTTTGTTAAAATTGGCAACTAGGTCGAAACTCCACGTGGTTCATCTTATTTATGACAGCTGATATTTTTCTTGGATTCCTCTCTCCGAGAGGTGTAGGATTGATCTAAAGATTATCTGATTATGACATGTACAAATGAAGTTATGAATTTATTTTGATTATAGTCAAATTGTCAAGGTCGGCCAACAAACTCATGTAGGCTCAGAAGCCCAACAGTCACGTCTATTCATCCTCAACATTGCATATAAATAGAAGGTGTCTTAGCCTCATTTGGACACACTCATCTTCACACTTCTCTCTCTCTCCTCACTGATTGGGTACGGATTTCTGGGCCTTTCTCTCTCCACACGTTTGAAATTTCAGGAGACCGAAATTTCAGGAGACCAAATTTCTGGACAGTTTCACCAAGTGTTGACCAGCATGCGTTGACCTCCTTTGACTGCGTTTTTGTGAGGGCTATCTCTATTTTGGCAGGCCACATTTTTCGGCACAGAAATCGAGGCTAAACGTTGACTGTTGACTAGTGTTGACTGCCGCTAAGGCTAACCACAGGTGGGCTGTTTGACCAGACTTTGACTGGGCTGAATTTCACTGTTTTGAGGGTTGTTTTATCTTGTTGTTTGGAGGCCAAAGTTTACTGAAGTTGACCGATTTGCTGAGGGTCAAATCTACCCTGTTGACCAGCATTGACTTTTCTGGTTAGAGCTCTTTTGCTGCTGTTATAAATTATCATATTTGTAAATTGTATTATTTCTCTCAGTTGAACTATTGAAAACTATAAGAAGAATTGATCAAGGGATTCCCCGCATTGGGGTTTGTCCCTGGCTGGTGCCACAACTTGTGTCCTCTTCTCTTGGCTTGTCTTCCACTGTTTATGTTTATGTTATATATTCATTTTACTATCATGTTGATGTGATTGTTAATCTTAATATTGATAATGCGTTAATAAAGAAATTGAAGTAAAATTGCTCTAAAGCATAGAACATACCATTGTTGCCTAAAATTAACATGGTATCAAAGTTGAGGTGAAGACAAAGCCCAAGCAAGAGTGAAAGAGCAATCACCAAAGGCAGTTGGACAAGGAGAAAAGGTTCATGTTGGAAATACTGAGAGGGGGGTGAATCAATATTTCTTTTCAATTGTTATTTTTACCAGTTAAATCATTTATATTTAGAACACAAAATGAACAATAGGAATAAATGATTTTATTAATATAATCTTTACAATAAATCAGGTACAATATATATAAGGATCCAACCCTTGATGAAGACACCAATCTTCAATCTCACAGGCTCCAACCTGTTGCCAAGCACCAACTTGGTCTTTTGTGAGGCTCCAACCTCTAGGGCACCAACCCTATCTTCTCAAGTCACCAACTCCAAGGACACCAATCCTTCCAATTCTGAGGCACCAACCCCAAGGGTTGCGATCCATATCTTGTCAAGGCACCTACCTTGTTTGTTCGAGGCTCCAACCTTCAGGGCACCAACCCTCTGAACTCCAACCCACTCTTATATTTTGTCTAGATATGTTTGATAGTAATTCTCTGCTCCCAAAATCTTCTTCATTTACTTCTGTCAATCTACAGCTTCACTGCTACATTAATAACAACCTTGTCTCATAGAAGGTATCACCATTGCTCTTCATCATACCCAAGCAAAATCTCCAAGTCACATCATGATGACTAATACATCATGTTCTTCAATAGGCTCCCTTCTCGAATTCATCTTGCTTTGTTTCGGCTCCTCTCTCCCATCGGCTCCCCTCTCCTGTCGGTCTCCCGTCGGTCTCCCTCTCCTGTTGGCTTCCCTCCCCGCCCGCAGCCACTATCGCGACGGCCTGTGACGGCCGGCCCGATCATCTGGCGGCGGCCCGACTGCGCGGCGGCTTGTCTACGCGGTGGTTCTGCGCGTTTTCCCTGCGACGGCGGCCCATTAACCTGCGGCGGCTCTTCTCTGCGGCGGCCCGTTACCCTGCGGCGACTCTTCCCTGCAGCGGCGGCCCGATCTCTTCTACGCGGCGGCTCTCTGCGCGTTTTACCTGTGGCGGCGGCCCATTAACCTGCGGCGGCTCTTCACTGCGGCAGCCCGTTACCCTGCGGCGGCTCTTCCCTGCAGCGGCGGCCCGATCTCTTCTACGCGGCGGCTCTCTGCCCTGTATTATACAGCGCCCCAGATCACAGTATCCTGCTCGCGGAATTGCTGTGTTCCTGCTCACAGCTTGTGACATCCGTCTGCAGCCAGCCCTTTTCTGTTCTGCCTACGTCTGATCTCTGTTCGGCGGCCCGTTTCCCTTGTGACCAACAATGACCAGGTAACTATGGATTCCCCGCCCACTGAATCTGAACACGAAAAACTCAGTTTCAATAACAGAGGACCTTCCCGTTACCTCCACCAGTGCCTTAACCAGCAGGAAGAGACTTATAGCCCCAAAGACATTGCCATGGAGTCCGATTTCGCCTTCTGGACATCTCAAATCAAACAATTATTACGACGGGTAGATTCCCTTGAAGCCGAGAATGACAAGCTCCGGGCCGAATTAAACACTTTAAATGACAGAATTTCCTTCGTGGAAGGGGAAAGCTTGTCCCTTCGAAAATCAGTGCAAGAAGACCCCACAGAGACAACTTTGCAGGCAGAAATCCAGGAGATCAGGAACAAGCAGGATGAGATTATATCCCAACAGGCATCCCTCAGACAGGAGACAGAAACACACATCAGCTCATGGGCACAGGTGGTCCGGGGGAAAGACAAACCCTCTCCTATCACAGCAGTAGAGGAAGTTGTACAGGCCAAAATCGTGGAAGAATGATCCCGTAGAGCGAGAGAGCTAAACCTTAAAGTGAGAGGTCTCCCTCTCCCTTTATCCTCAGCAGATCCGATGGAGGTGGCCACAGGTTTCTTGAGAGACACCCTCGACATATCTGATATCAGATTAGACAGAGCTTGGCTAAGACAGGATTCCACCTTATTTATCTGTTTCCATAATACCATTGATCGTCTACATGCTCTTCGAGCTAAACGGAAGCTTTTTGATCTTCCACACAGGATATTCCTAGATGAGGATCTCACTCGGGCACAGGTGGCTGAACTTAAACAGGCTAGGGAACAAGTGGCCGCAGCAAGACAAGCGGGCAAATGGGCAGTCATAAGGAACCTTCGCGCGATCATTTGAGACTCCTTCCCCCCAAGATGGACACCTCGAGCAGGCAGTGCCAAATGACGGGCCCGCCTGGGGGGCAGTCGAACAACAGGGATTTCAATTCACTGTTGGAACGGAAATGGGTCTTTTTGGTCTTCACCTGGGCTACTCTACGACGCCCTTGAGTCAGCAGATATTCTCCTCGTAACAGAGACCCATGAGAGCCCAGTTCGACCTCTCCCAGACGTAACGGGGTACCAATGGCATTCAGTATGTAGACAGGAAACAAGGAGCTCAGGGGGGGTCAGAGGATCAGGGGGAGTAGCGTGCCTAGTCAAAGACGAGCTCAGAGATAGAGTCACAGTGGTAAATACAGAGGAGTACGCCAGGTACATGTGGATCCGAATCAGAACTGGAGTCCCACCCATGAGAGATATCTTTATTGCAGTTTGTTACTTCCCCCCCACCACATCTTCGTTTGCCATCCACGACGATGTAGAAAGGGATCCCTTCACCAATATATACCCAGACATCACTATATTCTCAACTGATGGAGAAATCATCATTATGGGTGACTTCAATGCCCGTACCAAGGAACATCAGGTCCCACTCCATGACCGTTCCGAGGATGTGTTCTGCACTAGGGGTGTTGACCTGGTTTCAGCAGGCCTGCATAGGATCTCAGAGGACGCCCTGGGCCCCATTACAGCCTACGGTAGACATCTTTTGCAGTTGGGCGAATCACATGAGCTGATAATCTTGAATGGCCTTTCGCGCTTCCCAAAATCCCGCTTCTTCACGTGTAGGCCTCATGGAGGAGGGGCTAGTGTGGTGGATTACGCATTAACCGGCCGAACACTGCTCCCTTTTATCCGGAATCTCTTTGTATCTCCCATCCCCCTAGCCGACCACGCACTGCTTTCACTTTCTCTTCAGTCTGATCCCCCCCGACCAATCCACCCCCCACCTCGATCCCCGGGTAGAACCATCTTCTGCTTTGAGAAAGGTGACCCCGACATCTTCTCCTCCCTACTCCGTCAAATCCTCCCCGACACAAATGACTTCTCCCGTCTCGAGACTGTCTCGGATAAATACCACTGTCTCTCCTCGGCAATCTGGGAGTCGGTGCTTCAATCCTTCCCCCACTCCTTTCGGACCACCTCGAACCCCTGCAAGACAGGAACTTCCCCTATGAACAAATGGTACGATACAGAGTGTAAACTCCTCCACCAGGATCTCCGCCAAGCCTTCCGTCAGTCTCTTCCCTCATACTCTACCATCCAAAAGAACTACCATCGCCTTCTCCGCCACAAAAAACGACAGTTCATCTCCCAACAAAGAAGGGAGCTTTCCGCCCTCCTTACCCATTCCCCCAAGCAATTCTGGGGCAAGATCCTCCCCCGGCGTTCTCCTCCTCCCGCTGATCTCGACCCAATCTCCATGTTCTCTCACACCTCTCGCCTTTATGACATTCCCGGTCAGTCCCAGATACAAGTCACATATCCTCCCCTCTCCTGCCACCTGTTCACCGATAAAGATGTCAGAGAAGCCATCTGGGCGATGAATAGCAGCAAAGCAACGGACGAAGAAGGATTTCAAGCCGAATTCTTCAAGCATGGCCTACGACCCTTAGTTGGATACCTGGCAGATCTCTTCAACCATGTAGTCCGAGATGGGTTCCCCCCCATATGGTCCCATCATATTATATACCCCATCCATAAGTCAGGGAATACCTCGGACCCCAACAACTACAGGACAATTATGGTGGGTCATACATTCTCTAAACTCTATGCCACTATCCTCCACAGAAAGCTTTCCGGAGATTTTGAAGAAAGAGATCTCAGGGCCAGAGGCCAAGCTGGTTTCAGACCAGATCACCAGACCATTGACCACATTTTTACACTCCGTGCTGTGATCGAGGAAGCACGCCACCGGTCCTCGAAGGTATATTGCTGCTTTGTGGACTTCCGGAAGGCCTTTGATTCAGTCCCGAGAGAGGATCTTCTACAGCGACTCAAAGACATCAATACCTCACACTCCCAGCTGACTGCTGTTATGCGTCTTTACGAGTCTGTCCTGGGTCGTCTTCGCACTGTAGGGGGGCTATCTAAGTTCATCTGAAGCACGATTGGAGTCAAGCAGGGGTGCCCACTCTCCCCCATCCTTTTTGGGATTTATATTGATGAGCTTGAAGCTTTTCTGCGGGAACACATACAGGAGTCTGACGGTTGCTATCTTCACCAGGTTTTGATCTATATCTTACTTTTTGCAGATGACATTGCACTCTTATCCTCATCACCAGAAGGGCTCCAGAGGCAGCTGGATGCATTAGCACTATTCTGTGATCTCCGGAAATTGACAGTGAACCTGAGTAAGACAAAAATAATAGTCTTCAACGGGACGAAGAAGTCTCAGGATCTCCAGTTCCTCTTCAAGGGAGAGACAGTGGAGATTACCAATAGCTACACGTACTTGGGAGTGCAGTTTTCGGGCCCCCGTTTCAGTATGCGGCCAGCTCTGCAACCTCGGATCAATAAGGGATATGGCTCTCTAGCTATATTGTAGAGACAATGTTTCCGCCACCACTTCCAGGACATATCATCAAAACTGAGCCTTATGGACACCTTGATCCGACCCACGGTCCTGTACGGATCAGAAATTTGGGGCCCTTCCTTGCTTGAGTCAGATTGGGCAGCAGTCGAGAGAGTCCAAACCCTTCTTCTCCGACGCATTATCCGTTGCAAGTGTACTATCCCGCAACAAATTATACTGGCCGAATTTGGCGCACAACCCTTCCGCCTTGAGACAGCCTTCAGACTAGTCCTTTCTCCACCGAGTTCGGAGCTTCGCAGACACATTGAAAGGCCGCGACAGATACCCTTACTTAGCCTACTGCTCTTCGGAGGCCATCGATTGCACACAACCAGGAAAAACCAAGTGTTGGTATACAGGGGTCTCAAAGTTCCTCAAAGCAGTGGGACTCCATATAGATCACCTCCCCCCCTTTCGGTATTCCTTGAACGCCCCCAGCGGACTCCCCCCCAGGCAGGAACTAAATAAAATCAAGGAAGACATCTACAGGCAGTTTATCCAGGTCACATGGATTGACCCCCCGGGGGTGCTGCATCCAAAGATGGCTTTCTATGCTGAGCACTTCTTGAGTATCAGGGACGGGCTTATAGCTCGCCCCCAGTACATGCTTCGACATTGGATGCATGCTCTTCGGATACCTCTCGGGTAGTTCAGAGTTGGATCACACAAGCTTCGGGTAGAGACAGACCACTAGATAGATAGAGTTGACAGGACTTGCCGGCTATGCCATACACAGGAGGTGGAAAACGAATGGCACTTCATTTTTGGGTGTCCGATATGTTATGAGATCAGGGGTCGCTTTCACTGTCTATTCAGGGGGCCTCATACCCTTTCCAGCTTCTTCAGCTACACGGACCAGAGATGCGTCGCACTTTATATCCAGGAGACTCTCAAGCATCGAGAACATATCCTCCAGCCTCCCGTCCGGCCCAACACTACTCGCTAGATCACCTCCTTCTTCAACATACTTCCCTCAGCCAGAGGAGTTAAGAGATCAACCAGTGAGAATACCGATCAAGCTGGCTCACACATATCGACAAACCCTTGTTCAGTTAAGAGGAGAAGCCCCTTACCTACGAGGGCCCAGCAGCAGAACTGTACCAGGCATCTCCCCGAGAGGCGGCCCAGGATCATTAGATCACAGATACAACATAATGGGAGGCAACCAGCGCCTACCGTTTCAAACCAGCAAACCTTACTGAACTACCCACAGTTCTCCTCTCTCGACCTCGGATGTTAGGAGAATCGAACTCCCACATTCGCGTCCCCAAGGTCTTCTTCACCAGTAATCCTGCGACGCAGTCTAGAGTTCAGTCGGCGTGGCCGGGATCGGAGCTCCATACGCTCCTCTCTTTTCCCGACCCGCCTCGTTTTTATTTCCTATCTTTCTTTCAGTATTTGTCTTTCTGAGGAGACTGTTTTTGGTTCTCCTACTGGGCACGACCCCTTATGTAACCGACAGTCCCTTTGACCTACTTTGTGGTCATTCGTTGGA